>JAOTOM010003648.1:37500-173126 GCA_034440615.1 Ashinkailepas kermadecensis | reverse complement strand
CTCTCGCTCTCTCGCTCTCTCTCTCTCTCGCTCTCGCTCTCGCGCTCGCGCTCGCTCTCTCTCTCTCTCCTTCAGACGATTATTAGCATTTGATAATGACATAGCTGGGATTGCTGGTGAAGCATGGCTCTTCATGGCTCTTCATCTCACATCTGTCAATATATGGATCATTTTTTCTGAGTGTATAATTATTTGGACCCAAAGTGTTGATGTGTCGCTGCGAAAAATGCTAGCAGATGACTGCTCGTTCCATCTGGGGACATGTTTACATTCCTTCAGAAGGTAAATTTTGGCGCCATCTATCTCCTATCATAAGCCAATTAGATATGAGTTCAGACCCCCTCGTGCATCCATAAGGTGGTGACAGGCCACGTTATGGACGCAAAATGACCTAAGTAGTCGGTGCGCCCTGAGGCAGCAATCCACCACCACCAACTAATACTTGGTTGTTTGGGAGCATCCTGGAACACCGGAATAAGTGTGGTGTCGTCTGACGGAATGTCAGTTATCTCACGCCGTAGTGGCGCCGACAACATCCTATGACACCGGTGTTAGTGTGGTGTCGTCTGACGGAATGTCAGTTATCTCACGCCGTAGTGGCGCCGACAACATCCTATGACACCGGTGTTAGTGTGGTGTCGTCTGACGGAATGTCAGTAGTCCCACGCCGTGGGGACGCCGACAACATCCTGTGACACCGGTGTTAGTGTGGTGTCGTCTGACGGAATGTCAGTTATCTCACGCCGTGGGGACCCCGACAACGTCCGTGCTACACCCCAGCAGAGCGGCTTGCGTTGAGTGTTGACGGGCGTCTGCTCTACTGTAGATGGTCTGGCCCGAGCGGACCCATGGACACGAGCTACCCCAACACGCCGCAGGCCTTCTACTCGCCGACATCTCCCGACAACACCAACCGCGACACGCCATCCGTCAACTCGGCTATCTCCGAGTCCGTGTCCACGTGAGTGCCGTTCTGAGCCTCTATCCTCACGTGAGTGCCATTCATACCGAGTCTCCGTCTCCACGTGAGTGCCGTTCTGAGCCTCTATCCTCACGTGAGTGCCATTCATACCGAGTCTCCGTCTCCACGTGAGTGCCATTGATTAATTGAGCACCCTTTCCCACGTGAGTTCACGAGCCTCTGTTTCCACGTGAGTGCCATTGATTGACTGAGCATATTTTCCAACGTGAGTTCACGAGCATCTATCTCCACGTGAGTGCCATTTCTACCGAACCTTTCTCTCCACGTGAGCTGTATTCCTGCCGAACCTTTCTCTCCATGTGAGTGCCACTCTGAGTCTCCGTATCCACGCTGTCTCATTGTTCAAGGCTCTGTCTTCAGCGTGTTAGCATTGGAAACGGCGCCCATGTCAGCGCGTCATCGTCCGGAGAGCATTTCTGTGTGAGTGGCACTTTGACTAAGCCCAGCATTGACGTGAGCGTACGTACAGACTGAGATAGAGCCTCAGTCAAAGTGCCACTTTGAGACAAAGTGCCACTTGACTAAGCCCAGCTTGGCGAGAGCGTACGTACAAACTGAGATAGAGCCTCAGTCAGCTCTACGGTGCATAGTTGTCTGCTGCGTCGCAAGAAGTATGTTTTGTACCTTGGGCAACCCTTCGAGTCACTCGTTGCAAGAGCGGCACATCTTGCCATTTGTGACATCGGTTGTTGAAACCACTAGCGAGAAATAAAAACGTTTGCTGTCGAATTAAAATGAGTAAGCCATTATCTATTATGGATAATACATTTTGTTTTGCTTCAGTGGGAGATTGAGATATCGTGTACCTACAGGAAAAAACTCCCCTCATGAATGTTCTGGCTGTGTCTTGCGGAAATTGGCTTACTGAATTTGATTACTGGAATTGCATTACCTGATTCGGGTAATTCATTTTTCTTTACATTGCAGACAACTCAATAGGATGCCCTGTCGTTTGGTGATAATTCACACGAGTGGCTGACTGCTCAGTACAGAGTATGGAGCAGTGGTATGACGACCGATATTGCAAATGACGAAACTCGGCTGACTGTGTTTTCGCTCCATGAACATTTATGCCCCTCCCCAGGCGAACCTCGGTGAAGCTGAAATTTTGAGACTAGAGATGGAGTTGATGTGTAATGATAGGTTTATATGTGTGGACCCCGTTCGGTTTAAAGCTCGGTGCCGATATTATGTGGGAGGCCTTGGATCTTGCAGCACCCTGTCATGTGTCAGCAACTAATGTCTAACACGACGCGCGCTTCCACGTTTGCGTCTCGGCCCGCTCAGTCTGCAGTCCTGCATGGAGCTGTAGCGAGCTCACAAGACACGTGGGCGACGACGTCCGACGGTGCGTCCCACTCGCCGCCGAGCGCAGCGCCATCTGTGAGACGCGCGGCCAACTGCTAACGCCGAGCGAGCTGGTCGGCCGCCCTGTTGTTCAGTGCTGCAGTCGCACGGTGTGTGTCCGCCTGCTGAAGGCCGGCGGTCTGACGAGCCACGGCTTGTGCGGCAACCAAGGCGGAGACTAGCACCGAAGACACCTGAACAAATGCCCAGTTGTGGACGATTAGCGGGGCCGTTGTAAGCCGTGACTCGGTATGTGTTTGTGTGTGGGGGGGGGGAGCCGGGCTGTGCGGCCGACAGCCGGCCCGCCGCCTGAACTGCAGCCGAGGTGGGCGACGAGCCACCGCCGTGGTCACGCCCGCACCTGATCCGTGCTTTAAGCCGTCCGCCGTCGCCGTCGCCGCCGCCGCGGCCAGGCTAGGAGCTTAGTGGGCGGCGATCGCGCGCCGTGCGAGATCTCCGAGGTTAGTGTTGGGCTCGGCCGCCGGGCGTCGCCCGTGTCGCGCTCGGTGTCACAGCTGGTCGCACCGCAACTGCACACAATAGGCCGCGCACTTTGGTCGTGCTTCGTGTCGCTGCTCAAGACTGCCGCCGAGCCGGCGCTTATATCGATTTAAATCGATTTAAATTTGATTTGTGTGAACAGACCTTCAGTCGCCGACAGCCGCTTCTGTCGCGCCGTGGTGTTATCTGGCGCGCCAGTCGGCGTACGCGAGACGTTCGTGGCACGTCGGAGCACGACGGTGCCACCTTCTGTCGCCGACAGTCGCTTCTGTCGCGCCGTGGTGTTATCTGGCGCGCCAGTCGGCGTACGCGAGACGTTCGTGGCACGTCGGAGCACGACGGTGCCACCTTCTGTCGCGCCGTGGTGTTATCTGGCGCGCCAGTCGGCGTACGCGAGACGTTCGTGGCACGTCGGAGCACGACGGTGCCACCTTCTGTCGCCGGCAGCCGCTTCTGCCGCGCTGTGGTGTTGTCTAGCTTGGTATCACTGACGCGGTGTCGGTGTGTGTGCACTCCGCCCCCTCGTCACGCGCACGGCTCACGGGTGTCGACGCACGCGTGCACAGTGCAGCTGGTGTGCGAGCACCGACGGCGCCGCTCCGTCTTAATTCTGAGTGTGCAAGGCGCGTGGGTGTGTGGCAACTCTGGGCGTGGGCGCGCGCGCGCGTGTGTGTGTGTGTGTGATAACGGTATGGCCGCTGATGTTTGTACGGAAATTCGGTCGCTGATGTTGTGTAATGGAGAGATTGTTGGTATCTGTATGGGTATGATGACTGAACATCGGGAGAAGGGTCGCTGCTGCTGTGAGTGTAGGAAATGGCTGCTGGGCTTTATGCGGAACGTGACAGCTGTCGTGGGGAGGTGGGAGAGTAAGGTGCCGCCGCTGAGGTCCGTGGGATGGGTGGGTGCTGACATCGATGTCCATGTACAGTGATTGTTGCTGGTTTCTGTGAGTATGGAAGGGACTGCTATTATTTGAGGTAGTGGTAGGGAGATTGCGACCGCTGCTTAGAAGTGTTCCCACTCGTGGCCGGGGAGGAGGTGTCGGTGTTATGGGGGCTGCCGGTTCTTATGGAAGGTATTGTTGCTTGTGTGTACCTGGATGATGCTGTTTGTTCTGCGGAGGGGAGTTTGGGGGCGGGGGGATGCCGACGTTCGCATGAGATGCTCGTCGCGGCCAGCCGGCGCTTTGTGTGACAGTGTATGTGATATGTAGGTAGTGTCTTGTGAAAGCGAGCCATGTTGCCGCACCTCACTGTGTTGTCTAGGCTTAGTAAATGGCGTATAGCGTCCCATGAAGCTATTTTGGACACTTTACAACGGATTGTGATTGCACATTTTCGCTGCCATGCCTATGGCAAACAGACCGTAGGGCTGCCGACATTCCCGGGTGCACAAGGCAGACCACGTTGTGCCAAATGTTTCATTTCGCTTCATTCCGAAACTAAACTGAAAACGGCAACGGTGCTGCGGTGTACGTGCAATTTCGGTAACGTTGTGATACACGTACCTACTTGGGAGTTGCACGCACTTATTGGGTAACGCGTGTGGCGTAAATGTTCGGCTTGGTGTTCATCGGGACGTTTTGGGCTCGCGTATTGTAAGTCGCGAGCTGCACCGTAGTGCTATTTTAAGAGCTTTAGCTGGTGCGGATCGCTTCGTGTATTTGATGTGCCTAGAATAAAACATAATGAATGAATAGTTTTTAATGTGTACGACAGGCGTGTCAACGTTAGTGTCGATCTATTTGTTGTGTGCCCAATGCGAGAACGCTCTTCGCACTGATCTGCTTGTGTTTTGAAGCCTATTCGAAATCATCGGCCATAATACACCGCTCGTGCTTGTGACTCTCTGGGAGGCGGCGGGGCGGAGCGAACGGAGCGGGCCGGCGGCCGGCGCAGACAGAGGTCACCAGGTCACTGGCCGCCGGGTCAGCGCCGGCCCGCTGTGCTGTGGGACCGGCCACTGGTGACCTCTGTCTGTGTCTGGCCGGCAGGTTTCCGGGCGCCGCCGGCGAGGTGGACGCCACCGACCTGATTCCCGACATCGCTATCCTCGACGACATGCCCATGGACTTCAACAACATCAACGAATTCCTGCAGTCGGTCGACACCAAGCCGCCCATCTTCGGACTGCACCCGCCGCCCCTGTAGGCGGGCGTCCTGCGCCCGCCTCGTGACAGTTCGGCGCCGTCCGTGGTCGAAGTGGACGAGTGCAGTCTGCCCATGTCTGGAAATTTTGGACCGGGGCACACCCATTCTTCACAGAACAATTTCAGTCTGTTCGTGGTCGGCTTCGCCCAGCTGGCATTTGCCGGCGCTTCGTGCGGACAAAATGAACTCATACACGGGCCGTTGGACCGGGTTTTGGGCTCGACAGTGATCGGGGGCCTGGAGGTAGCTTTGTGAATATGCCGAGCGGCCAGGCGCTGACGTCGAGCGCTTCTAAATCCTGCACGGCGGGAACACTGCCTGTGTTTGCATCATCTGATATTATACATGCGACCTAATGGCGGTGTTGCGGTCCCCGTTTACTTGTAAGGCTACCCGTAAGAATTCAGTGCAAGTTGTTGCATAGTGGACTGCCTGAGCAGGCACGCTCTGGCTCGCGATTTACAGCATCGTTGGCGCGCTTTCATTGATTCCATTTCCGCCCACATCATCTAGTTGTTGTCGAAGCTGATGTTTGTAACGCTTTTTACAGTGCGCGCTATCTTCGGTGACGTTTTGTGCCGAGACGAACTTCTATCGAAGTAAGGCTTACGGGGAATTTTAACCATAGCGCTGTCACCAGTGACTAATCCAAGCCCGCTCTGTCGTCTCGGTGGTGATCACCTTTAGTTAGCTGTTGCCAATCATGCGGTCAGGTCGGTCGTTTGGTTCTGGTGCCCGATATAGGTCTCACCTGCGGCCATTGTGTAGCCATGTGTCGTACCGAGACGGCCGCTGTAGAGGAACCCCGTCCGTAGAATCTGGCTGATCTGCTTTTAAGCTGTGCCGCATCCTTGGTTGGCTGTTTTGACCGTGGTCGACACCGCCCTGGGCGTGCCCCTGCGGTGTAGTATCTGCGCCGTAGCAACGGCTGCGGACGACACACTCGTGTCGCGCTCCACGTGCCGGCCGGGTCGGAGCGTCACGGCACAACAGCCGACGCTGTGTGTGTCGGAGCGTCACGATACAACAGCTGACGCTGTGTGTACCGGCCGAAGGGCCAGGACATCACGGCACAACAGCTGACGCTGTGTGTACCGGCCGAAGGGTCAGGACGTTACGGCAGCCCAGCTGAGGAAGTCCGCACGTTGCGTCTCACTGGCGCGTCTGCGGTGTGTGTGTGCCGACGGCAGACTGTCATCTCAACGCCGTGGGGCGGAACACCAGCGGGGCGTCACGACCGCACCGGACCGTGACACCGTACCACTGGCACGCACCGCGCCCACCGGTCCCGGCGCCGGCCGGCGCGCGTTCGCTCACCATGCCGGCGCGACAGCACCAAGTGCACTTAGCGTTGGCCTTGCGAACACGAGGATGTTGGTCGGTTGCCCGGGAGCTCCGTCGTCGCTGTACCTGACACTTCCAGTGAGAATAGAGATATATGCGGACTGGGCGGCGGCGGGTGGATGCCGGCCTTCGGTGGTGTTGTTTGTTGACGGTCGCCACAGGCGGCAGTGGGTTGTCTTGATGTGGCGGCGCGCCGCCAGACACGCAGCCCGCGTCTGCCGAGCCGGTGTCTGGTGCCAATTGTTTTCGAATTGCGGGTGGGTTGGTGGGGACGTGGCTGTTGCTTGTTGCCTGACCGCCGCCCGTTTTGGCTTGGTTTAAGGCGTTATGTGTCGCGGCCGGCTTGTTTCGGTGTAAGGAGCCTTCTGCCTACTAATCTTTAGTGGTTCATTTGTTGTTGTTGAAACTCCGTGACCGCGTTGGATTAGGTCGGCCTTTTCAGAGAATACAACTGATTGCTTCAGTCTGATGATTTGCAATGGAAATGTGACTGCGAAACAAGCTCAGGACTATTATCAGACAGTGGGTCATTCTGCCTTGTTTGACGATAATTTGGGTTCAGGTGGTGGATTGGTCAACTCAGCGTTTGTGAGTCATGAGTCTTTCAGGATTTGTTCACACGTTAAAATGGGGTGCTCGTCTGCACTGCGTCTTTGCAGGCCTCAGTTTTCAGTACGAAAAAGCATGTTGAGGACTGAACCAGTTTGGTAATCTATGTATCGTTATTACAGTGATAATTGGTCATATTATCACAAGTGGCAATGTCGTTCGTTGTCCCCGCCTCACCCTTTTAGTTGTTAATATTGGCGAGCGAGTTTACTAACGTGCATGCACGACCAGGGTTCATCTGGGGGACTCGACCTGGCACGACGAATCAGAAACAATAGTGGTAGATTAGGCCACTTCACAGGACAATTTAGTTGGTCAGTGGTCGAAATCAGAGGACTTTTTAATGGGGTATGTGGACCCCCTCCAAATACGTTTGCCCCCTCCCCTTGACGCAACTAGAGGTACGCCACTGGTACCCCAATTATTTTTCAGAAGCCCATGGGGCAAAGCCGACATTGATGGGGAAAATTCCCCTTACAAGCACACAAAACAACACCGATATCCCATATAAAATGGGAGGAATGATGTTTTTAAATGCATTTTCTTCCTACAAACTTACCTTCTGTGATTACAACATGCATGATTAGAGCTTCCCAGCTTCAATACCTTCTCAACGACGTCATTCACAAAACTGTACAGCACAGCGAAAACCATGGGCGTGGCAGCGTGGAATTTGAAGGTTTTGCGTTAATTATACATTACCATTGTTGCATTGTCATTCATGCATTGTTGTTCAATGCTTGTTCTTGCCGTGAATTTATTCCGTGATTATTTATTATTTTAGCTTGCGTGCCAGGCGCCTTGCAGCCGGCACCAAATGTTATAAGAATAAATAAATCCCTAAGATGACAATCAGAAAACCAGCTCAATCCACTTCTCGTTGTCACCTTCGCGAAATTGTCGTCCTAGGACTGAGAAATGATCGTTTAAGCTTGCTTATGACATCAAGTTGATGGGAATGACTGATGAACAGTAGTGATGAATCTAACTAAATTCAGTTAGACTTGGTGGACATAGAATGGGTTGATCAATGGGAGATATTTTTAAAATATGCTCAGCACCAGCCCCGTTAGCTCGTTGCAATCTAGAGGCCAGCTGGATGATTCTTCTGGTCGAGATAGCATTAAGACATTGGTTTGTTTTGGCATTTAGGTATTTATCCACATATTACTTATTTATATCCTGGTATGGCTCAGTTCTCAGCGAAAAAAAAGATTATTGCTATTGCGTTTTGCGTAAATGATGCACCATGCCAGGAGCAAACAAGACATAAATATGAAGTCATGTTTCCCATTCTGGAACCATACTAAAAGCCTAAAAAAAACAATAGGAGGCCCGAACACAGTGGAGGCCCCCTTTCGGAGAGATTTCGCCACGAAATACTTCCGGGGGGAGGGGGTAATGTTGAAAGGGGGCCTCCTGCTCCCAGATATAGAAAGGTCAACAGCACTTTTGTATGGCCGCTGAGGCTGTTGTCGGACCTCTAAGGAAGCCTACAGGCCCCTACGAATGTATGCGGCGAGCCCTAGCAAACGCCTGGGGGCCGTTGCGGACGTTTACGGGCTCACGGGCTCTTATGAACGTCTACTGGTCCTCACGACGGGCTATCACGAACATCTACATGCCTTTGCGAATGTTTACGGGCCCTTGCGAACGCATACGGGCTCTTACCAACGCTTACTCACCTATTACCGAATACTGAATCGATATCTTTCCCAATAAAGTTTTTACATCTTGCATCTAGATGTATGCTTAAGCGGTCTGCATTGCTGGTTGATAACAGTGCCATGTTTACATACGATTTGAGGAGAGAGGGGATCGGACGTTCCGGCCCCTCAATGAGGATTATAATAATTTAAAGTGTTTTGATAAAGACAAAGCCTACCCTTTAAAAAATAAAGTGGCCGAAATCCGAGGACTTTAAAAATTGTGGGGGTAGTCCGGGCCCCGTTCCAAAATCAGCCCCCTCCCCACCCTTTGCACAATTCTTGGCTACGCCCCTGGTGCACGGTGGGCGTTTTTATTGTTTCATTTTGAAGCTGATGTTACATTCATCGTATTTGATTCTTTGGTAGTTGTGATGTTTCTTACATGTTTTGTTCGTGCTCATGCGCCATAAGCTGACATAGGCTAGGGGACTGCCCAGTCTGCACATGTAATCTGAAGTGAATTTACGTGTTGAAATTTTGTTTGCTGTTAGTGAAAATTGTAATCCACATTTTACACCAAATGTTAAGTTAGTTTTTCATGGCCTTAGAGCTAAAATATTCCATGATGTTGATGGTCTACTTTTATTTATACTGCAACCATTTAGGTTTTAACTATTGTACATTTTAAAAGCGGATTAAATAACGGATGGATATCTGTCCGGTACAGATATGTATGCAGATTTGATCGGTTCATACGGATACGGATTGGACCGGATTTGAAAATGTCAATCCGTGTTATGCTCGCACTTCCAATCAATCGATCAGTGCGGATTTCACCGAAATCGGCATAGCATTTCCCAAGATCGTCCGTCAGCAGAAAGTGGCTGCCTTAGACCCTATTCCACCGTTGCCCTCGCTCATCCAGCGCCCCTGATGGTGCCTTACACTGATGCGACTATGAATCGGCAGGGACTTGTCATTCTGCTGCGCTTTCAAGTTTGCTCCAAGTACGGATAAACTAACATGCAACTGACATACAACTGACATACAACTAACATACACGCACTTCACTGATAGTTTAACCGTTCGTGTCCGTATGATGATTCACACGTTTTCTTTTGACGGCACATGGTGTGAACGCCCTGGAGAGGACGCTTGTGATGGGTATCGCATCCACCACTTAGCCTCTGGTGATGGGCGCCACAGCATGGACGGCTTGCTTTGAAAACAATAACTGAGGTAATGGTCAAAGCCGGGGTGGTAACCCGAAGCTGTTATGCCGCCGGTTCCGAGAACTTGCGGGGCTTCACGGACACCAAGTTCGAAACTACGACCAATACCGGCCAACTGGACCTGATAACTTCTGCCATTAGCCAGCTATGGTGACGCGATGGGCACACAGATCAACACGACTTGTGATGTTCAATGCACTATAAGCGCTTGATAGAATAGGATCATAAGTGTAGGTTTGTGAAAATTATTGAGAGGACATGAATACATGAAGGCAATGAGCGGGCCAAAATTGATTGAGGGAAGGGCATACAACATTAAGTCACATGCAGTAGCGCAACCAGGGGGGGGGGGGGCCATGGCCCCCCCCGAAATTTTTTTGGGGCCTGCTCCGAGCCAGGGGCCCGCGAAGCGGGGCCCTTGACCAACTGAAATGGGCACCCTTTAACCAGAGCCCTGGCTAGGGGCCCGCGAAGCGGATCTGTGGCTCGAATCAGGGGCCCTTTGAACCAACTGAAAATCTGGGGGCCCGTTTTAACCAGGGCCCGCCTCGAACCGGGGCCATTTTGATTCAGGGGCCCGCATTGAACCAATAGCCCGCTTAGAACCAGGGGCCCGCTTCAACCTGGGGCCCTGTCTTGAACCAGGGGCTCTATAACCAGGGGCCCGCTTCGAATCGGGCCCACTTTTGATCCAGGGGCCCGCATTGAACCAATAGCCCGCTTAGAACCAGGGGCCCGCTTTTACCTGGGGCCCGTCTCGAACTAGGGACTCTCTGGTCTGGAACCACGGGGCCCACTTTCATCTAGGGGCCCGTATTGAACCAAGGTCCGGCTTAGAACCAGGGCCCTACCTCGAATGTGGGGCCCGCTTTAAACATGGGCCTTGTCTCGAACCAGGGCCAGGGGCCCGCTTCGAACCGTTCCGACTGATTGCCCTTTCGATGTGGTACAATTTTATAGTTTTGGTCCGTATCGATAGTCGGATGTCTTGTAAGTACTCTCTTGAAACTATTTACGAAGTGGCAGCGCTGCCATGTATTATTGTTTCGACGCTGTGACCACGCGGGGCGGTTACGTATCGCCTAATGTACGCAACGCCCAATGATCACGACCTACTACAACTCCGTATCCTCCAACGTTCATAACTTAATAACCAATCTAGATTGAACTACACGGACTTAAACTAACCAAAACCAACATGACCCAAAATAACCCAGCCTAACCTAACCTACACACATACTTACGGGGAAATTTGGTGTATTTTGGTGGGACATAATTCGTATCGCCCAAAGCACGCATTTTGTACGCTACGGTTTTGGGCATTATGGTTTTTATAGGTTATGAATATTAGAGGATAGTTTTAGGCGAAGTGTTAGTGATTCTTCCCCACCACGTGGCGATCAGGAATTGGATGCGATTTCAAATTGTTTGCCCCAAATTAGTCTCGTCATTCATCAATGTGTCTTATCTTATCTAATTGTATGTAGTTTCGATAGGTCACTGCTCGATTGTATTGCAACTGTCACTGCTGTGTGTATTAAGTGTTGAAATATCCTTTTTATGATCGGTAGCCTTATCCCCTTATCCTGGTCCTATATTCTTCTTATGCGAGCGCGGCGCCTGTGGCGACCCTTGTTGAGTAGTATCCTTGCCATTACCCAGCAACTATCCTGACCTTGTTAATCTCCTGCAGTGAAATATTTTATTTTCTCGTTTTCCCAAAAGGTATTCCTAGTCATCTCATCACAACCAGCACAATAATAACCACGATATATGTCATTATGTGCAGGTGTTTAGTAGTCCAAATAGTAGTCGCTCGGTTTTCCGGTCTTCTCCTGCCAATCTCCAAGTCTCTACAAAGTTCGCATCTGGACATAGTTCAGTGTGTTCGTGAGGTTGACACTCTTCTGGATGTACTTAAGAGCCTGCGGGATGGCGTGGATGCAGACTTCAGAAAGGTGCTAACGGATTCCGAAGAGCTCCTGGGCAAACCTGCAGAAATGCCTCGCATCACGGGACGCCAGAGGAACAGGAGCAACCCGCCCGATGTGACAGACCCAGAATCATACTATCGGATCAGTCTGCACATTCCATACCTTGATAGTCTGATCCGTGAGACAGATGATCGGTTCCAGCCCCACATGAGAGAAGCTGCAAAGCTACAAGCACTGGTTCCGTGCTGCGTGTGCCCCGAAACACGAGAAGAGATATCTGAAGCTGTGGATTTCTACCAGGAGGACCTGCCAGGCACCGTAGGGGAACTTAACTGTGAGATCGAGAGATGGATTAAGAAGTGGACAGCAGAAGATAAGGAGGAACGACCCAAATCGTGTCACGAGGCTCTCGCGCAAACCGGGATGAAAGCCTTTTACCCCAACATTTCGTGTCTGCTCCAAATATTCGCCACGATCCCAGTCAGCACGGCTACAGCGGAGCGAACTTTCAGCTGCCTGCGGCGACTAAAGACATACCTGCGCTCCATCATGGGGCAGGAGCGTCTGGGTGGGCTGACCCATATGGCCTTGCGTCGGAGGCAGGTTCCCAGCACTGACGCTGTCATTGATGAACTGGCAAAGAAGCCGCACAGGCTGGGACCTCTGGTGTAGGTAGGGTTAGGTGCGGTCAGTTTGGGTAATTTTGTAGGTTATGAATGTTGGACAATGCGGTTTTGTAGGACAGAATCACCTTCGAGAGCGGCCGACCTGCGCGCCGGTCGCCAGTGAACCCCGCTGGCTCGGATCACGCTTCCGTGCTCCAACACTCAGAGAGAGAAGAGAACACTATTCTTAGCTGCCTGTTGAGGATGTAGCGTTTTAGATGTGTTGATATCTTTGACATCTCGTGTGCGAGGTTGTACCGCTTGTTAGGGATCTGCTCAGATCGGCTAGCTGCTTTGTATGAGTTAAGCGCGTTGGTGGGCCGTGTGGCCACCACTGCATGTTGTTGTTTCGCTGTTATTGGTGTACGTCTTTCTCGGATAGCCGATAGTGTTAGTTGTATGTGTAGGCGCATCGCCGCGGTGGTACGGCTCGTGCTCCAAGCGCTGAGTTGATGCGTTCGAGAGTTAAAAGTTGGCCAGGTCGCTGATTCGACCTTCAACTGCTCTATTATACGTCATTCTCATTGTGGCTTCCGGCGCGAGCGACAACGCTCTTCACAACTCGACAGTTCTTCATTGAGATTGCTTTAAGTGTTATAGTTATTTATTTCCTATCGGCGCGCGCCGTGTTGTTCTTTGCAAGTGCCATCAGTGCCCTATCCACAATCGAAAGTTACCCTTACCCGCGGGTAAGTACCCCGAGCGACAATGGGAAAAAGTAACAATTACCATTGCCCTCTGGGTATTTACCTTTACCTTCGATGGTGGATACGAGGACAGTAGTGGGTACAAATATTAAAAGCTAAAATGCCCTGAAACGCTCTGACACATTATCTTTTAAAACAAAGTAGACTTTAGGTTGTGGGAAGCTTTGCAAAATTTTGCAGTTTTTAATATTTTCTTTATGAAATCGGCCTCTGATCGTAGTTATCAGGCATCCGAACAACGCACAAAGCATCTGCAGCTAATAACATCTGCACGATGTTATTAGCTGTGTTTTACGGTGTACTGGCGGCCTGTCAGAAGGAGGAATTAATTCAGAATGAGGGCTTAAGTCAGAATGAGGATTCGGTGTTAAAGGTATGTTCGGTGTTGCATGTATACATATATCATATTATTTATCTAGGAGGAAGGGGCACGTAAAGGAAAAGTGCTTTTATTTCTGCGAAGTTTTACAAACATAGGGGCCCGCTCAAAAGTAAGTGCATGTTTTCCGCAGACTTTTTAAAAACATGAGGGGGGCCCGCTCGGGGGGCCCGCTCTCCAACCCTGGGCCCCCGAACTGAAATCCTGGTTGCGCCACTGGTCACATGTCAAATGTTGAAATTATTGGGGCGGGGGACACGCCCAACATTGGGTGGGAAGGAAGCACCCTCCCAAAAGTATACAAAGCTACACCCCTGAAAAGGATATGGTTTATGTAGTGTGATGTAGTAGATTAAATATCAAGTGATGGCAAAAACGCATCTTACCCTTGAGACTCTTGACACATTTTGCATGATGTTCTTGCGGACCGAAATGGCCGAATTGTATGGCCAAATTATTATTTTTAAAAAAATAAATTTAATCCGAATTCTTGCTGGGGTGGCTTTATGAACCAGGGTTCTATTGCTAAGCAGAGCTTGTTGCATGAACCCTGGCCCCACCACCGATCTATGAATTCCAGTTCAACGGCAGAATTTTGATCGAAAGTTTAACGTGCCGTCAATGCACCGACACGGCCACCCGGTAGCTCGTCCCCGGCCTTATTGGGCCAGCTGCCAACTGACCATCCCAGCCGGGGGCTAAATGCGAGCGCCCGAAGCGACTCGAACGCTGTATCGCCAGGACAGGGGAGACCAGAGCAGGCCAGCTCCCTAACCAACTGCGCTACCGGGGCGGCAAATTTGTCATGCATTTTAAGTTATGAAGTTCTTCTTCCATTGCCTGCCAGCAACCAAGCACTTTGCGTGATGTTACTTTGCACAAGTATTACCTTTATGCAGAGAGGAGGAAGACATCCTTGCTTCGCTTCCCTCATATTGGTGCCGGAGGTATTGTGTGCGCCCCGGTAACCGGACAAATGTACGTAAAGCAAATGTACGTATGGCAGATGTACGTACGCAAATGTACGTAAGCAAATGTACGTAAGCGTAGATGTACGTATGGCAATTGTACGTAAGCGCAGATGTACGTATGGCAAATGTACGTATGCGCAAATTTACGTATGCGCAAAAATACGTAAGCGCAAATGTACGTAAGCGCAAATGTACGTATCCGCAAATGTACGTGTGTCAATTGTACGTAAGTGCAGATGTAAGGACTCCAAGTTTACTTAAGCGCAAATTTACGTATGGCAAATGTACGTAAGAGCAAATGTACGTATAGCATATGCACCTAACCAAATGTGCTGAAACGCAAAGGCACGTATGCCTAAATGTACGTACATTGGCTCATACGTACATTTGCTCTTGCATTCTTTTACGTTTACGTACTGTTGCTCTTAGGTACATTTGCGCTTACGTACTCTTGCGCTTACGTACATTTATGCTTACGTACTTTCGCGATTACGTACATTTGCGCTTACGTACACTTGCGCATACCTGTATTTACACTTACGTACATTTGTGCTTACGGACATTTATACATTTGCGCATACGTACATTTGCGCATACGTACATTTGAGCTTACGTACATTTAATCATACGTACTTTTGCTTACGTACATTTGCCCATACATACTTTTGCGCTTGCGTACATTTGCGCATACGTACTTTTCCGCATACGTACTTTTGCGCTTACGTACATTTGCACATACGTACTTTTGCGCATACGTACATTTGCGCTTACGTACATTTGCGCATACGTACATTTGCGCATACGTACATTTGCCATAGGTACATTTGCGCTTACGTACATTCGCCATACGTACACCTGAGCTTACGTACAATTGCCATACGTACATCTGCGCTTACGTACATTTGCTTACGTACATTTGTCCGGTTACCGCAAACGTACGTATGACATATGTACCTAACCAAACGTACGTAAACCCAAAGGTACGCATGCGTAAATGGACGTACATTTGCGCATACGTACAAGTGCACATACATACATTTGCGCATACGTACTTTTGCGCTTACGTACATTTGCGCTTACGTACATTTGCGCTTATGTACATTTGCGCATACGTACTTTTGTGCATACGTACATTTGCGCTTACGTACTTTTGCGCATACGTACATTTGCGCGTACGGGGACGAGTGGTCTAGGGGTAAGATGCTCGTCTCACAATCGAAAGGTTGTGGGTTCGAGTCTCACCTGTCGCTACTCTTCGCCCGCGACCAATCGGCGTGAGAGATTGGCGACGCTATATGACTCAACGGTCGACGTGTCGTAAAACCAATAACCAACCAACATTTGCGAATACGTACATTTGCCATACGTACATTTGCGCTTACGTACATTAGCCATACGTACATCTGCGCTTGCGTACAATTGCCATACGTACATCTGCACTTAGGTACATTTGCTTATGTACATTTGCTTACGTACATAGTGTCAAACGTACATTTGTCCTTACGTACATTTGTCATAGAATCCTGCGCCCCAGCAAGCTGTTGCTCACTCCGGCAGAAATGTCGCTCATTGCGTAGACGCGGTGATGGCTGGCTTATCTTCTCGAGCGCATGTTGCCGAAGCACGTTGTTTATTTGCAAGTTTGTAGCTTTGCGCGCGGTCAATGTCTGCCATTACACTGGCGCAATACGTCATACAACGGTTGCCACTGACTCGCGCATTGCATCGGGAGCAAATCTCTAGGAGAGCGACACTCCCGGTACGTTCCCGCCAGCCTTACGAAACACACGGGCGATTGGCTGCAGCGAAGTGAACATCGGACAACAACAGGTCGGAAGGTACGGGCCCGCGCTGAGGTTCAGCCGAGCTACGGCTGCGGACGAAGTCTGTGAGCAGGTCAAAGGTCGAGTGGGCGAGGCGACATCATTGCCGCCGCCGCCGCCGAGTTTGCCGGGTCCGGCCGACGCTGTACCTTTCCGGCGGAACTGCCGCACGCGACGGCCCACCGGGTCTTGCACGTGACCGCCGCTGTGCACGCCTCCCAAACATTGGCGAGCACGTCTGCCGCCCAGACATGCAGGCTCCATCTCCATCTCGAACAGCGCGGTGCCGGCGCTCGTCGAGCCCGTGCGGCTACGGTTCGTCGTGGTTGGGACAGAGTTCACGTGGCAGTGTACTCGGTGGAGCTACTGGGAGGCAGACAGCGACGCCTGCTCTGGCTCATGAGGTACAATGGATTTTCGCTCAGCATACATTCAACACGACATGACATATGTCAATATATTGATTGAATAGATAACGTCGGGGTTTTGCGGTAGGCGCAACTATGTTTATCTAGTTAGATCCTCGCTTTAAGCCGTTGTAGATAACCCCCCCCCCACATTCCAAGTAATTTACAGGAATGGGGCGTGTGGAAAATCAGCTCATCTCTCATTCCAATATTTCATTTCGCCATGCTAAAGTCTTGGTTCCTGATCCAAAAGTGTTCCTATCACAGCCAAAATGCTCGGTTGGTTCACTTAAAGTTCCTGTCTACTGGACTGTAATAGTTTTACCCGTCCAAATATTGAAAACTTGCTTCCCTTCTACGAAGAGCCGTGCCATGCGGATATGTGGAACACGTTATCAGTACATGGGTTCGACGTCGAGCTATTCGGCGCCACCAATATCATCGATCAGAAATGCTCACACAAATTTTCACCTCTCACTCACTTCACACTTGCACCATATAGCAGCCAACCATCATTCGCTTCCGAACATGTTGAAGTAACTATTATGATAATTTTTCAAGATTTTCATGAACACTTAACACGATTGATAGTATGTGGTCTCTTCGCAAAGTTAATCGTTCAGTGGGGACAAAACAGCACGAATCATCACACCTCAACGTCACTATCCCGCTCACCCGGGCTGAGCCCACCACATCCAGCTACCTCGGATCTGAGACACGGCGAAATCGTACTTCGACATGCTGTCGATCCACCGACGTCCACCACCGTTTCCCAGTGTCAGAAGTCACATGACGGGCTCCGGCTCACAGTCGGTGACTGACTCAGCCTCGGTGAGTCCAACAACGTCAGCAGTTCTCCGCTCAGGCCCGGCCATCCGTGCCCGGGCGACGTGGCCGGGTGTTGCCAGGGCGATGTGCCCGTCACCAGCCGGGCATGCGCAACAGCAGCAGACGCCTGCGGCGGGCGCGCTACTCTCTGAACGCTGGACACGAGCTCACGCGACGGCCTGTGCTGCTCTCTGGTCACTGCAGGTGGACTCGGGCGCCCAGGACTGCCGCTCTCTGGTCACTGCAGGTGGACTCGGGCGCCCAGGACTGCCGCTCTCTGGTCACTGCAGGTGGACTCGGGCGCCCAGGACTGCCGCTCTCTGGTCACTGCAGGTGGACTCGGGCGCCCAGGACTGCCGCTCTCTGGTCACTGCAGGTGGACTCGGGCGCCCAGGACTGCCGCTCTCTGGTCACCGCAGGTGGACTCGGGCGCCCAGGACTGCCGCTCTCTGGCCACTGCAGGTGGACTCGGGCGCCCAGGACTGCCGCTCTCTGGTCACCGCAGGTGGACTCGGGCGCCCAGGACTGCCGCTCTCTGGTCACTGCAGGTGGACTCGGACGCCCAGGACTGCCGCCCTCTGGCCACTGCAGGTGGACTCGGGCGCCCAGGACTGCTGCTCTCTGGTCACCGCAGGTGGACTCGGGCGCCCAGGACTGCCGCTCTCTGGCCACTGCAGGTGGACTCGGACGCCCAGGACTGCCGGTCTTTGGTCACTGCAGGTTGACTCGGGCGCCCAGGACTGCCGCTCTCTGGTCACCACAGGCGGGCTCGGGCGTCTAACCACCACCTCTCTCTGGTCACAGGAGGCTAGTTCTGGTTTCTGCGAATGCCACTGTCTGGTCATCGGAGGTTGGTTCGGAGCCTGTGGGTGTCGCTCTCGGATCAATGAGGCGGATTCGGGTGCTGGTGAATATCTGATCACTGAGGAAGCTTCAGGCACCTGGTAACTGAAGGTGGGACTGCTGGCTGGCTCGGGTGTATCGTCCCCGAAAGCGTGCCTATGAATGTGCATTTTGTCACAAAGGTGAGTTCAGGCACCCAATGTCTCTGGCCACTGAAGTCTGGTTCAGGCGCCTATGAGTGTCGCTCTCTGGTCACTGGAGGCGAGTCAGGCGTCCGCGAGTGCCGCTTTCCATTGATTGCAGGCTGTCCCGGACCTGAGTGCCGCTCTCAAGTCACTGGAGGCTGGTCAGGCGTCCGCGAGTGCCGCTCTCTATTGATTGCAGGCTGTCCCCGACCTATGAGTGCCGCTCTCTGGTCACTGGAAGCTGGTCAGGTGTCCACGAGTGCCGCTCTCTATGATTGCAGTCTGTCTCGGACACCTGGTCACTGAAGGTGGGTTCAGGCGCGCCCCGTGGGTGCCTCTCCCTGTCGACTTGAGGAGGGCCCGGGCGCCCCCTGCGCGCGCCGCCCTTCTGTCAACTTCAGGCGGGCTCCGGCGCCTGTCAGGGTCCGTGCGGAGACGAGAACAAGATGGCGGACGTGGCGGCGGCCGTTGACAGCAGGAAGATGAGAAGCAAAACTCGATCACAGACCACCGCCACCTGAAAACAGTTGGTGAATAGCAATGCGAGGTAAGCATGTACATCGCACAGTCACGTACGCGCTCTTCGTTGCCACACCATAAACTGATTACTTTACACACACGCGCAGAGGTGGTACAAATGATCACGACATTTTTTCGATCCTGAGCGCTGATCTGTTCCTTGACCTTTGACCTGACGCTTTGCTCCTGATCGGGCGCCTCACCTGGTGCTTGACTCCTAACCCCACTACCACAGCACTGCTCTTTGTCGCGTGACCCCACTGACCTGTTGCCACTCCTGGCGGGTGTGCTCGCGTCGCTCCTGCTCCTCCAGTCGCAGCTCGTTGCGCTCGATCGTCTGGTATATCCTGTTGAGCACGCGCACGAAGTTCCTCTCGAAGTCCTCTGAAACGGACGTGCCCGTTGAGGTGACATAGCAATGGGAAGTAAGCATGTACACTTGCAGCCACGTACGCACTCTCCATTCCCGTACCATAAGTTGGCCACGCCATACACACGTGCGTACAGAGGTGATGCAAATGATCACACCATTTCCTCGATCCTGAGCGCTGATCTGTTGCCTGCCATTTGACCTGACGCTCGAGCGCCGAACTGTTGCTGTGAACTTTGACCTGACGTGTGGGCGGCCCGGATCGGCATCAGTGTGGGCCGCCCGGTGTCGGTGTCAGCGACGGAAGATCGCCGCCCGTGTCGGGAGTATCAGATTGCGGGCCGTGTCGCCGCCGCTGACAGCGAACACTAACAAGGCGCGCCCACCACAACCGCTGCCGACGACAGTCGCAGACACAATGGGCCGCCGCAGCAGGCTACCGAGGCTACCCACCCGCACCGGCTACCGAGGCCGGCTACCCACACGCACCAGCTACCGAGGCTGGCAACCCACACCGGCTACCGAGGCCAGCCACCCACTCGCACCGGCTACCGAGGCCGGCTACCCACACCGGCTACCGAGGCCGGCCACCCGTAGCCAGCTACCGAGGCCTGCCACCCACCCACACCGGCTACCGAGGCCGGCCACCCGCACCGGCTACCGATGTCGGCCACCCGCACCGGCTACCGATGTCGGCCACCCGCAGCCAGCTACAGATGTCGGCCACCCACCCACACTGGCTACCGAGGCCAGCCACTCACCCGCACCAGCTACCGAGGTCGGCAACCCACACCGGCTACCGAGGCCGGCCACCCACCCACACCGGCTACCGAGGCCGGCTACCCACCCGCACCGGCCACCGAGGCCGGCCACCAGTACCGGCTACCGAGATCACCGATTCATACACCAGAAGGAAGCAAAAGGGCGTGTTCCAACTAAAGTGAAGTTCTGACGGGCCGCCTTGATATGGTTTATAATACAAAAATCATTATAATTGACGCCTAAAATGCCTGAGCTAGTTCTTCATGATTGCCTTCAGACAACTCTGCCCATACGGAATGTCGCCGAAGAACGATACTGCTTTGGCTGCACTAACTTCTGAAAGTAACCAATGCCTTTAATTAAGCGGATGCTTCAGTCGCCTCAGGCTAGAATTATGCTGCTCATGTACCACTATCTAGTCGTATATTTTAGACCCTGCCACATAATTAGAAACGGAAGGAATGCCTTCAAATGATAACACATATATGGGCCATTGTCCCCGAAATATGTGGAATATTTTGGTGTATTTACAACGTCTGTCAAGTTGCCGCAATAAGATAATGCCCGATGTCCTCCTGACTTCCACTCCAGAAAATACTGCTAGGTGGATTAACTCAGCACGTTAATAGAGGTGTCGCCAAACAGCACTGCGGCAATGTCCACTTCTTGAGGAACATTTTCTTCACTTGTATACCTCCTGCCGAAATATAGTTGTAATTATAGGCAACGGGGTCCTACGAGCATGGACGTAGGAGCCATTGAAGTCGGTAGAGCGGTCGCCCCACCAACTTTGTGACTGACGTACCAAGTATTGGGAATATAGAGCCTTGCTTGTGGAATTGCATGCAATTTAGTAGCGCCGAGTGCGCTCAAGTTCGGCTCTCGCCCTTCAACGTCAAACTCGTTCACACAGCACGCTTGCGAGAAAAGTGTTTCCAGCCTTGAGTGATCCGAGCGTGCGCTCTGCGCCTCAGCACACCGACATTTGCATATCTGAGACAACCGGAGGACTGTTCAACATGAATGAATAAAGTGCTACAATATAATAATGAAGCTCCGCTAAAGCTTAAATATGATGCATTTATCGTGCTTCATCGCGTAAATTCACTGCAGTATTTATTTTTTTGCGATTTAGTTTTAACCAGAACATCATGGTGTGTAACCTTGTATTGTATTTTTGCACGCTTCCACAGCCGAACCGAGCCGAGCGCTTGACACCATGTAGTTTCAGGTGTCCAGTGAATTTGAGTGGTTCCGGAGCCAAGATGTGTTATTGATTTTGGGGTTCGGTACCCACCTGGTTGCCTATGTACGTAATGTACACATACCAACCAGGAGCGGATCCCGGAATTTTGCTCGGGAGAGGGGCACGTGCTTTAGAAAGGTGCCATTTTCCCCTTAGGGTGCGCCTTTTCTCCTCTAAGGAGCGTCATTGGTTGAAAAACTCGCTCAGCGAGAGGAGGGGGGGGGGGGGGGCCGTTGTACTCAAGCGTCCTAGAGGGACGCCAAATTTATAGCTGGGAGCACGTGCCCTCAGTTTCCCTTGAGTCCGCCAGTGCCATAAACCTAGTGTTCAGCCCATGTTCACTCCATGCTATCTCCTTACACGAAGCTAACAAAGCTTTTCTTGTTGTCTTCTTCTTCTTAGCTCATCATCATCACGGAAAGCCAATCATGTCATCTTCGCCCCTTATTTTGCGACCAACTCTCCCGCTCTACCCGTCACCCTCCCCACCAATTCAAAAACGCATGACACCCACCACCTCGCACGCCAATCTAAAGGGATGCAGCGGAGCCTTCCAGGACCAAAATCTACTTCCAGGACCAAAATTAGCGATTATTTCAAATTATACGTGGAATGCAGAACTACTTTCAGGACTAAACACGATTCGCCGGCCATCGGTAAAACTGCACTTAATCGCGATTTAAGTTCTCCAACGGATGTGCGGCGGCGACGCAGTATGCACGCTCCGGCCGCCAAAGGCGGGGATCAGTCCCCGACCGGCAACCCGCCGTGTAATGTAGTCACCGTGTTTCGACGGCAGGAATATACAGTACGACACAATCTGCTTCATGGATAGCGACACTAATTGGTGCAAAATGTTCAATCCACGTTGCTTTGTGGATGCATGGGCATTTCCCGTCCGCGTCGAATACTTTGGAAGTTTACGTTGTGAGCACGCCACAGCCAGAGCACGAATGATAGCCAAGCCCGGACGGTGATGCATGTTGCGAATGACGCCATGCATTTCCATAGCTATTACGCGTTGCATCATTATGCAACGCAAAGCGTACAGCGTTTCTACATCTGTTCTCCACCAGCGAGTTTTCAGTGGTAAGACCTACAACATTTGATTTCACTAATCTTGAAAATGACACCAAGAAGCACATTGTGCATGGCTAGAGCTCTGCATCTCAGGGCCTCAACTAGCATGCTAACTGGAAACGAGTGTGTGGTTGTTGGGGGGGGAGGCAATGGATAGTGGCCCTTACTCATGACCGCTCTCACCCCCACCCCTCTAGCTAGGTCGTAGTTCTCACTGCTTAAGCATAACTGGGGGTGTGGGGAGCTCGAAAGGTTGGGATTTGGTCCCATTGGAGTCAATTATAGCGGCTCCTCAGTCAAATCTTGCCAGATGAGGCCCTGCAGCAGCTGCAATGTCTGCCAGTCCGAGGCGGTAAAGGCGCCCATCATCACCTCCGCATTTCCTCTGCGCTAGCACAGGCAATAAGCTGTGACATTCAGTGACACAGCCAGGACTTTCGTAAGGGGGCCCGGCGAAGAAAGCAAAACTGTGACGAAGTAGAGAAACCTTTCGACGCGCGAGGCGTGCCGAAAAATTATGGCTTTGCGTCGTGAAACTCAAAATTTCTCGTTAGATCTAGTGTACTTTTGGTTGCTGAGGGGGAGGGGGGGACTGCCCCCCCCCTTGGCTGCGCTTCTGGCGACATTGAAATATTCTTTCCTTGAAAGCGACGCGGTCGTTCTCTCCTCTCGGCCGGAGATTCACCCGACAGACCCATCCGGTCGGTGACGCAGAACAGCCGGTGGCTGTGTGCTCTCCATGATGAGGCCATGGCGGCCGCGGGCTGCTCCACTTCCGGCTGTTGACCCGCCGGCCGCAGTTGGCACCCTCCCCCGGCTTTGAGTAACCCGGCGGCGGAGGGCCGGACTGGTGCCGCGCCTGACGACCTGATTACCACCGCCCGCCCGCCACGCCGTGGTCAGCTAATAAGGCGAGGTGCGTTTGTCGACACGCAGTGACACCACTGTGGGGACGAATCTGCACCGCATTCATTACGCCTTATCTGCGCCTGATCAATGTAATATCACCGGCCGACGACCTACCAGTGCCAGCCAATATCCGCCCGGCCCAGCTCTCTACTGGCGAGTGCAGATCCCGCCCCGCAGGGACGGCCGTCGGCTGTGCCCCCTGCTGCCGATTGGACGCACGTGTGACGCGCGTGTGATGACTCGCTTCACGCGCAGGTGAGCGCTGGCTCGCCGCAGCGCCGCCCGGGCTCTGGCCGAGTGCGAGCTGCGGCAGCGACACAGATATGGATCGTCATCGCGTCGGATGCCGAGCTGGATCTCGGCGGCCCGCCGTGCGACGAGACGCGGCGCGGCCGGCACGTGTTGCCGGCGCTCGCCGACCGGAATATCCGGCCAATGGGCGCACGGATCTGGCGAACATCGACTGACCAGACGCCACTCACAGCCCTTGCCATGCCTACAGCTTTCCACGAAACGTCGTGAGGTGTCCGTAGCACTCAATGAGTTCATCACCTGACGTCAATGGACGGCTTTGGGTCCTGATGCATGTGGAACGGCCTGGCAGCATTACCTATATGGGATGCTTGCTTGGTGATCTGGCGCATATCTGGGCGTGATCGGATGACCTGACGCACATGAGGTAGTTTGTCGACTTGCTCTAAATGGACGCCTTGATAACCTGATAATAGTCTGTTGAGTTGGTGATTTGAAGAACATACGACGGTGTAGTGATTTCATGCATTTAGAATGGTCCGATAGCCTTTTATGACCTGACGTTGGTAACATGGTCAGGTGGACTATGCTAACCTTGACTAGGCAGGATAGAAAAGAGTCTTCTCTTCAAAGGTACAAGAATGATGTGCGAGGACGTGACAAGATGGACGAGGGTGCAGGTAGGTTGAACTTAATTCACTGCTGTAGCAAAGACGGTTCGGTGGCAACTTAAGTGCACGTCCAAAATGACTATGGATGTTGTCAGGGTAGACGGATGGCATTAGTTCATCTCGTGTCAGCAGACTGCCATACCACTTTCGCGGAAATGCTATTAATTGGTGACCAGTAGTGATTTGGTGTAGGTAGACAACCCACTTGACCGGGCGGGGGCAATACTAACGAATCCAAATCCACCTGACGTGGTCAGGCTTGACAGGTTGGGTGACCTTCATTGACATGTTCTGAGCGGGATAGACGGGTCAAGTGGTCTTCACTGATCTAACGTGGGCCCGATAAACGAGTCAGATACCCTTCACTGATCTAACGTGGGCCCGATAAACGAGTCAGATACCCTTCACTGATCTAACGTGGGCCCGATAAACGAGTCAGATACCCTTCACTGATCTAACGTGGGCCCGATAAACGAGTCAGATACCCTTCACTGATCTGGCATGAGGGTATTGATGGACACGCGGTGTGACCTTCACTGACCTGATGTGGGAAGGATTGACGGGTCAAGAGTGTGTCCCCGTCGGCACGGGTACCGCAGACCGTCCAAGCTGTCTCCGTCCGCCACCGTCCTCTTGTCCTGACTGACCGAACCGATCCGGCTGCCGGGCCGGTGCGTCAGGTCCTGAAACATCCCCGAGTCCGGCACTGAAGCGCACAATCAGATCCTGAAACACCCCGAGTTAGGTCCTGAAACAAACAGTCAGGTTCTGAAGCACACAGTCAGGTCCTGAAACACCCCGAGTCGGGCACTGAAGCGCACAATCAGATCCTGAAACACCCCGAGTCAGGTCCTGAAGCGAACAGTCAGGTTCTGAAACACAGTCAGGTTCTGAAGCACACAGTCAGGTCCTGAAACACCTCGAGTCGGGCACTGAAACGCACAATCAGATCCTGAAACACCCCGAGTCAGGTCCTGAAACAAACAGTCAGGTTCTGAAACACACAGTCAGGTTCTGAAGCACACAGTCAGGTCCTGATACACCCCGAGTCAGGTCCTGAAACACCCAGAGTCAGGTCCTGAAATATCCCGAGCCAGGTCCTGAAACACAAAGTCAGGTCCTGAAGCACCCTGACTCAGGCACTGAAACACACAGTCAGATCCTGAAACACCCTGAGTCAGATCCTGAAACACACAGTCATGTCCTGAAACACCCCGAGTCAGGCATTGAAACACGCAGTCAGGCACTGAAACACCCCGAGTCAGGCACAGAAACAAACAGTCAGGATTTGAAGCACACAAGCAGATCCTGAAACACCAGGATGCAGGCCTTCAAGCACAAAGATAGATCCTGAAGCACCCAGAGTCAGATCCTTGCACACAAAGGGCCAGGTCCACATTCAGCCAGTCAGACCTTGCAGCACCCAAGAACGTTACCTGAATAATCAGGGTTTGTTCCTGAAACAACCAAGGTCAAGTCCTCAGCCGACCAGGATCAGGCCTTAAACAATCAGCCATTATCAAAGGCAGTCATGGTCGTCTACCGCAACTCCGAGTCGGCTTTAGACTAGAATCGAATCAGAATCCACATCCGTAACCAGATCCTGAGATAACTGACGTCTGGAGAAGGGCGAGGTCTGCCACCAAAAGGACAGTTTGACATCCTGCAACATATTTGGAAGAAATCAATAATACGAGTGGATATATAGATGCATCAAGGGACGCGGTCCAACAGCACGTAGTAGGATATAGTAGGGCTATAGTAGGGAGTGATTTGTTTCTAGAAATGAATGTACCTTAGTGGGGAGTATCCATTTGAATCCTTCAGAAGTCCCACAATTTCGTATTAATGCTAACTGGCTGTAAATAAAACTGCCTTCACCATCACTATTCTCACTTGTGGAAAGGCTCATACCTTTCGCCATGTTTCCCTCTGTTGTGAAGTGGTTCTGCGCTACCCATTTAATTTAACTTAAAGACGTTTGCGAAGGCACCGAGTTTATACCCGATCATTCACGCCAGTGATCACTGAGTTTAAGGTGGTGCCTGCAGCGTACATGCATTGCCTCCTTTTCTCCAAAGGATGAATCACTGCAGGCAAACGAATTCATAAAACCCACCTGATTTGGATTATTCTTCCCGACCCTTTTTGCTTTATCGGGGGCCAGCGATCTAGAGCTTGCAATCGAACCATAGCGGTCTGGTCAGGAATTATGAGAGCACCATTACGATAGTGTTGACAGCCTGTTCTTTCTTGATGCGTCGAGTGCTTCTTCATCGGTCGTACTTGTTCAGATCTGTCAGAGATTGTTATCCGATTGCTGTTAGCTCCAACACATCATATTGGATCTAACAATACATCGGGTTGGATTTAACGACAATCAGATATTATTCGATTGTTGTCAGCTGTAACAACGTTCGGATAACAGTCTGTGACAGATCTGAGCAAATAGGACCGACGAATGAGCACTCGACGCACCAAGAAAGAACAGACTGTCAACACTGTCGTAATGATGCTGTCATAATTCCTGATCAGATCACCATGGTTCGACTGCAAGCTCTAGTCCGCTGACTCCTGATAAAGTAAAAAGGGACGGAAAGAAGAATCCAAATCAGGCGAGTTTTATGAATTCGTCTGCCTACAATGCTATTTTATGCAGAATCGCCTGGCCGCAGAAAACAAACGACGATGGATAAGCCCAACAGGTGAAAGCCACGAGTCGTTAGCCATTCCTAAGTTTGCCGACAAAACATTGAGCATGGTACGGCAGCGCTGAGGCGTTGGAAATTCAGACCATCGATTGGTTTGATGGTTACATGGATGGCCCGGGGGGAAATTGCTCACACCTTTGTTATGTTCTCTTCTGATACAGCATTACTTGGTGTACACGACACACAACTATTGATTATCAGTATGTCCTCTTCCGGCAGAGCATCACATGGTGTGCAGGAGATACAACTATTGATTATCGAATGTCGTAGTATTTTAAGGCTATGCCACGTTGTAGTTTTATGCCCATATGACAAGCCAGTTAGCTTGGATATCTTTACCGTATGGGTCTATTGCTTGTTCCAGATTATCAGCGTTTTGAACCCAACCACTAGCCCAGACTGTGTTGAATCTAGTTCAAGTAGGATGCTCAGCTTTGCTATTTCGGTCCGGTCAGAACTGCATTAGGCCAAGTTAGGCAGCTATATGCCGGCCGGGACTGCATTAGGCCAAGTTAGGCAGCTATATGCCGACCATGACTAAATTAGGCCAAGGTAGGCAGCTATCTGCCGGCCAGGACTGCATTAGGCCAAGTTAGGCAGCTATATGCCGGCCGGGACTGCATTAGGCCAAGGTAGGCAGCTATATGCCGGCCAGGACTGCATTAGGCCAAGTTAGGCAGCTATATGCCGGCCGGGACTGCATTAGGCCAAGTTAGGTAGCGGTATGCTAGTTCTGGCTATGCTAGCATGTTCTTGATTTCAAACCATCGGCAACGACATTTGAGCAGTTGAACATGCAAGTATACTAAGCAAGCACATGAATAAAGCTAAAGCAAAGTAATGCACAAAGCTGGAGGTCTCTCACGAAGCCAGGGGGGGGGGGTCAGAGTCCTTATTTTCAAAACATATATTCAGATTGAGTATGGCAAATGACAAATAGACATCAGCAGGGTCCCGAACCAGGGTATCCAGACTCCGCCAACCCACCCAGGATCTCCATCCATGGTAATACGCCACGACCTTAATAAAGCTATCGTTCCTCTCGAATGCAGCCCACCGTCTGCAGTTAATATCCGTGAAAACATCGCCGCTTTTTTCCTTCTGCTTCGCCACAAATCAAGCAACCAGCTAATACTGGTTTCAGCGGCACTATATCATCAAATACCGCGGTAGAGTTTCCCACAGCTGGCGTGCCTTGGTGCGCTCTCATGCCCGCCCGTATTTTAGCAGCGTGTTTTGCCTTGGACAGGATTATTGGCTAGTGGCCGTCTCCCACGCCAAGCAATCTTATCGTGGATCATTGGGGATATTTTTACAGAATATTAAATATAAAATTTAAGTACAATAATAAAATATATAAATAACGAGAATAATCAACTTAAATAAATATAATAATAAATATAATAAGTGGGTCGCATGCATCCATTGCTCCCAATAAGAATTTCTCCGACCTATTGGTATGTGTCCATCTGGCATGGAGCGTTTGTCTACGCAGTATACGTTGGTGGGCATACAAGGCCTGCGACCACGAATATACCGCAGCTAGGTGCTGGAAACCAGTGGGCAGGAATAGAGAAGAAGAGCCGTAATTTGTTATGTACGTCAATCGATCCGAAGTTTATATGTTTTGCTTCCCTTCATATTTTTTTCCGACATGTGGAGAATGCACATCTTTGTTCCGAGATAATTCAGAACATTTTCTCCTGGATAATTCAGCTTGACAGCCCGGCTTAGAAGGGATTAATGTTAATCATAAGACAATTAATAAATAATGTCGCACAAATGTACTGCAACTCTAGCCTTCAATCAAAAAGTCCTGTTCCTTCTGAGTGCGTGGCGTATATTTATTCCAGAACAATCGGCATATAGATCGGTCTGTAGCTGTCGAAAATGTTCATGGACTTCCACCATGCATGGGATCCGACAGAGATCGGCCTATATATAATTAAAACGTCACGCTCCGATTGCCGACCTCCGACAAGAGCGATGTCATTTCCGCAGAGCCGACTTACCGC
The DNA here is from genome assembly GCA_034440615.1 of Ashinkailepas kermadecensis. Taxonomy (NCBI): domain Eukaryota; kingdom Metazoa; phylum Arthropoda; class Thecostraca; family Neolepadidae; genus Ashinkailepas; species Ashinkailepas kermadecensis. The sequence continues at coordinate 144,032 of JAOTOM010003648.1, read as the reverse complement.
TGCCGTTCCAGCAGTAATGATCGGCTGATTATGCATTAGCGCGCAGAGAGCCTGAGGCCATTAGGGCGGCAGCCTCTGGCTGGTTGTGGACTATTTCCTGTCGTGGGAATCGACACACCAGCTGCGTCTGCTCACAGAGACGCCGCCAGCGCAGTGAAGCAGCCAGCAAAGCGCTCCGCTCGGCTGAAACGCTCCGTTTCAGGCATTGAGGAGATGGGCAGTTGACTGAATGGCATCTCCGACAGCTTGTGTGCTAGCATGGACCCGAATCGGATGGAACGCCAAAGATACGTACCCACTAAGTCAACATCAGATGAGTACACCGGTCCGCCAAAATATCGACCTCAAACTCAAGCTAGTCACCCAACTGAAGTGCAGTTTTAGTGAAGTGCCTAACGAAGCGTAATATATAGTGTAGCTTAGCAAAACATGCTAGGATAACATAAACTCGTATAATTAAAGTATGTAGAATGTTTATTACCATGTATGTTCATGCGAATGATGGGAGTATTCCGACATAGGGTTGAACCAGTCAACTTGAACGCATAGAAAAGCTTGCGTATGCGGAGTTATGGAAAGGGGAACGTCCAGGGATGTACTAGCCAAGGAAGGAGCAAGGAAGTAATCGTTTTCACGGAGCTTTTAAGAACACCTTTAATAGGATACATTTGGAAGAACGTCCTCAGCTAATTTCTGGAATTTGAACTAGATCTGGTATCAGGCGGACTTCATCACTGACATAATTTGCACCTATCTATCAGTCCAGTACACTTTAGTCACTATTTTATTTAGTAGCTGTTTTGGACACGTTTGCAACATTTCTTGTGTTTTCCAAGGCAAGTCTGAATCGCCATGTTATTCGGAAGGGCCGTGGTATTATCCCACTAGCAATCGCATACAAGATATGGCAGCTGGTGTGGGGCCTGCTCAGTAGTTACCGATATGTTGTACCAGGTCGTGCCAGATGCTGCTCAGACAAGATATGGCAGCGGGTGTGGGCTTGCTTAGTGACTACAGATAGGTTGTACCAGGTCGTGCCAGATGCTACTCAGACAAGATATGGCAGCGGGTATGGGGCTTGCTTAGTGGTTACAGATAGGTTGTATCAGGTCGTGTCAGATGCTGATCAGACCTACCTTGTTCGGGGAGGTAGTTGCTGTACGGCATAATCTAGTCGGGAACCACGTCGGAAATATAGTTCAAATTCCAGAAACTAGCCGAAGCTGCTCTACGAAAAGTGTCCTACTAATAGCTTCCCGAAAATGACCTTGAAACTTTTGTAGGACATGCACACTAGGGTGACCCCTTTTCAACTTTTCCCTTCGAAAAATTATCCCCACAGCTAATTTGAAGTATTTTTACATCCTGATCCCGAATTTGACCTCAGATTACCAAATGTATTAAATCCTTATGACGGCCGGTCTCCGATGTGTACCCCGATGTCCCCCCGCCCAACTATTAGTTCGTGGTGGAACGTCCGCACACAGAAAGCGCAAAGTTGCAGATTGGGTATTTTAGGTGGCTCCATCATACATACTAGAAAATGTGACGCGCCTGTTACCATATCCATGTACTTCAGCCCTTTGTAAGTAATAAGGTGATGCCAAATGACATTAGAGTGATGTCCGTGAAGTTAGCAACAGCCACAACAGATGGCTCCAGCAGTCAGCTCCAGCAACAAGCAACTATGCCAACTAAATTAAAACTATGGGGCAGATTTCTGCAGCTATGCATGGTAAGGTATTGAAAAAGAATCATAGATGAATGCATGACTATGTAAATTTACTCCATGACATGAATTTAGCTACAATCAGTGCTTATTGCTGGAACCATTCTATGCAACAGGAACAAGAACGATTGTAACTAAATTCATGTCATGGAGTAAATTTATATGGTGATGCATTTATCTGTGATTTGCTTTTCAATAAATTATCATGTATAGCTATATATATCTGCCCCACAGCATAAACTTAGTTGGCATAGTTGCTTGTTGCTGGAGCTGTCCGTTGGAGCCGTCTGCTGTGGCTGTTTCTAACTTCACGTCAGTTGTTTTTTTTTTTTTAATTTTTTTTTTTTTGCTGGAGCTGTCCGCTGGAGCCATCTGCTGTGGCTGTTTCTAACTTCACGGACACGTTACAGTGGCACTCTGCGACATCGGCACACAGACATATGAATAAACATGAGGTGAACTAACAGCGACACCATCTTCACTGTAGTGTTGAGACAGTGAATGAAGGTACAAGGCTAGTTTTAGTTACATTGTTTCACAATGAACTCAGGTTTTCACGTTACATAAATGGTTTGCATCATTGGCAATAGCCTCGGTGCTACGCGGTAAATCATGCACAATTTACTAAAACTACGAAACTTGAAAAGGTCCGAGTGCCCTCGAAACTTAATAAATTTGGCAATCTGAGGTCAGATTCTGAATCAGCGTGTAAAAATGCATCATATTAGCTGTTGGGAGCAGAACTTTTTGCCAAAACGTTTCAAAGCGGGTCACCCTAATGCAGACTGAGGTAGCTTGTCTAGATATAAACTTTATAACTAGGGAAATGAGACAATATCCTTGATATTATGTTTGTGGTTGTATGTAATGGCTTCTGTGTGTAATCATGCACAGCTATTGGGCTATTAATGTGACAGAGCAGGGTTTCAATCTGCGTACTTTTGAGAGGACTATCGTGTTTCATGATTGGCGTTACTAATCCACAATATCTTGCAGGTTAAATATAGGACCATATGTAGTTGTAGAGGATATGGCTAGGTGATCATGAGGTTCCCAAGCATGGGCTTGGGACCTCATGGTCACCCAACCATTCCCTCTTTCCCAATCAACTCCGTAGAACCTCACATGTAACGTTGAATGTGTACTGTTGGCATTGAAATGTAATGCAAAATGCATACTGCTGTTTTGCTCATGCAGTACTGTGATAAAACCGTACCTTTGGCTCTCCTTCTCGGGATGGATAAAACATACCAAGCTTGTCTTATCCACTTTAAATCGATAGTGGGTATTTGTATTTCTACAGAAACAGACCAAATATGAGTGAGACTTATATTTTAGGGGTCATTTTAGGCAATACTAAGCCTTGATAAATATTTCCCGACAACACTGTTTTGCAATACACAATCTAGGCTTTCGACCTTACATCTGAAAATGCGCCTTTAAAAGTGAAGTGAATGCTTTTGTGCTAAGTGATGCCTATGGTAACCGTTTCCCCAGATTACCAGAAATCACATCAAGAAAATCATCCCCTTGACATCGATCTAATTTGAGGCTTCGAAGTACTCGATAATCAAATTGTCCACCAAACAATTTTAGAGGTGGCAAGTGAGCACACGTACCACTTCAGTCATTATTTCAATGAAGAAAATTAAAATAAACGGTCGTTTTCATAGTGATGAATACATTTCCGACCCTGTGCATGACTGTGTAATTTTGCGGGTTCTTCACCACGGACAATAGAGGAAGTGTGAACAGCTGAACCAAGGCATGAACTTTGGTCCCATATTAAGATCTCGTAGGGTCTCATCCTCTTGTTGCATGGTGGCTCCGTTTACCTCACTTGCCTAGTGAATGCTAGTTGCGCTGCAACCGTACTCGAGCCATCTGGAGATGTTACAAAAGCATCCGTGGTGAAGAAAAGGAGAATTTCATGACATTTTCACTTATGAGTGCAAGTTGTGCAAAGTAACCGCGCAGAGTTCATTGAAGTAGGAGAGAAGTGCTCGCTAAAGGAACATACTGCTCAATGCCAATACCAATCCATCGAGATGTAAAAGGAATTCTAACCTGATCACTGAATGCTCTTGTATATTTTTGCATTAATCTTTTCTGATATAATAGTCCCGATAAAATTATTCTCCCAGCTAGATGAATTCACAAAGACGTGGTTATTACCTTTACAAAGCCTTGATCATTCAGACAAGCACGATTATTTATAATCACCTGTTGAACCTGTAAAATATCCAGTTGTGATGTGGCCTCACCAGGGACTTGCACAGTCCAGGCAATTCACGTTCCCATTGACTGTCCCCCTTTCCACGCTATTCTGACCGCGGCGGCATCTCATATTGATCAACAACTACTGCATGGGGTGGACGCTGATGTCTTGTGAAGTCATGAAGTCAAGTCACCGAGAGACCGAGAGACTATGAGTCGCATTGCCGGCAAGCAAGAACAGCCAAATCTTGACCTGATAGGCCCATGCCTAAACCTGTTGATGCAGATGGCTGCACACAGAGGGCATCTCGGCACGATGATGCACGTGTTAGCGGGAGGGTGTGAATGGAGAATGTCAGAATGTTCGCATCCTCACATTCGCGGCAGCGGAGCGGTGGCGACTGGCGCCAAACGGCAGCTTCTCGAAGTGGATGAAGACGATGCGGGAGAGGAAGCCGAGCACGACGGTGCGCACGATGCGCGGCACCTCGACACCGCGCGTGCCGCGGTGGAATATGTTGAGCGTGAGCACGGACAGGCCCGACGCGAACGAGACCAGACAGATGGTGACGCCGTAGTACAGACCTGGCGGCATAAGGTCGCCGTCAGGGATGTAAAGGACACCAGGCAGATGGTGACGCCGCAGTACAGACCTGGCGGCACAAGGTGACAACAGGCAGATGGTGATGCCGTGGTACAGACCTGACGGCACAAGGTGACAACAGGAAGATGGTGCCGCCGTAGTACAGACCTGGCGGCACAAGGTCGCCATCAGCGACTTGAACGGCACCAGGCAGATGGTGACGCCGTAGTACAGACCTGGCGGCACAAGGTCGCCATCAGCGACGTGACCGACACTAAGCAGATGGTGACGCCGTAGTACAGACCTGGCGGCACAAGGTCCATCATACCGACAAGCAGATGGTGACGCCGTAGTACAGACCTGGCGGCACAAGGTGACAACAGGAAGAGGTGCCGCCGTAGTACAGACCTGGCGGCACAAGGTCGCCATCAGCATGACGAAAAGCAGATGGTGACGCCGTAGTACAGACCTGGCGGCACAAGGTGACAACAGGAAGATGGTGCCCCGTAGTACAGACCTGGCGGCACAAGGTCGCCATCAGCGACGTGACCGACACTAAGCAGATGGTGACGCCGTAGTACAGACCTGGCGGCACAAGGTCGGCGTCAGTGGGCAGGCACAGCCGCTCCAGTCGCGTGCCTCCGCCGATGGCGGCCGGCGAGTGCCGCCGACGGCCGCGGCTCGTCCTGCTGGAGTCCACACACGCCGGCCGGCTAAACACTGTCGCCCCGCACTTTGTCGCCGCACATTAGCATATTTGTTGAGTTGCGTTTGGTGTGGAATTTACGGCCCGCCTTGTTCATAGCATGCAGATTGCCTCATGCATATTTCACGTGCCGCTCTGGCGAGCAATCACGGTATCGGTGTCGGCACCGCCCCGCTCGGCATCGAGGGTGTTTCTGACGCACTCGGACGTTCTGGAAGCCATCCGCCATGGCGGCGCGTTCTGACCGGTCAGCGGTACACGCCGGTTATCTGGACACGGCCGGAAACACGTACAGTGGCGCCGCGAGATACTGTCCCAGAACGTGCGGCGCATGTCTGCCGGCCACACTGGGGCTGGATCGTCATCGGCGCTGCGGATAGTTATCTGGGTTTGACCGGCCACGATCCCTCGCAAAACACGCCCACTGGCAAAACGAAGAGGAACCCAGTGACGCCTATGGAAAATGAGCCGCCAATCCCCATTGCAGTACACGCACAGCCAGTGGCAAATTAACACTGTGATTCGGATTGTAAAATAACGCAGGTGATGGTCATGACCGGGGGCGCATGTTCATGTCATGGGTACAGGTCACTGAACATAGCACAAATATGCATAGCCAAATATAGCTTCTCATCTCACAGTTAGATAGTGTAAAATTCAAAATCTAATAAGCAGTCCTAGATTACAATATTTTGGGGCATGTTGCAGTGTTTGCGTAGGAATACAGTATACCTTGGACTTTTGCACAGCATATGTTCTTAGCTGAATCGCATGCATGAAATCCTGCATATTTGTTGTTTCCTTTTAACACGCGCCCTGGAGGGCCTGTGAAAATAACGCGCACTGGAAGGGGGGGGGGGGTCGGATTCCGCCCCCTTAAGATCTCGGCTCCTATTATAGCTAGAGTAACTAAATTTACAGAGAAGATGCATATGGCGGTGAACTCTATTGTGTACAAATTTGATGACCTTAGATCAATATCTTCAATGTCAAATGAGGTCACATATATCATATTTGGCTTGTTCTGCGTGGCTTGGCTTAACATGGCTATGGATCGCTGCGATTGTGTTTAAATGCTCCAAAATTGGCATCAATGATGTTTTGGACATAGCTAATGATGCAATACAGATGATAGATCCGGCATTTGACCTCAGGTCACCTATATCAGGTCAGCACTTTATCGGGTCAGATACCGGTTCCAGTTATCGGAACCGGGCCGTCCGCCGGTCCGGCGGGCGGCCCAGCGCAATCGGCTTCACGAAGAAAGGGCTGAAGTACATAAATGAAGTATGGAAATGCTTCATGTTCACAAGGTTCACAATGACAAAAACAGAAGTTTTCAGCAGGGAGTAACATGCAAAATGACATGAATCGCATGACTGTCATTTGCGTTTATGACAACCTTCCAGTTGAACAAGTTTGGTTCTATTTACCTGTCATGAACTTTACCTGAGTTGACCTCGGTGACCTAGCATGATCTTGGAACAATATAGCATAACAATATACCTCAAATAAGTCGCTAGTATTGCCATGAACACTTCGCTTTTGCCGATATACGGGAAGCGCATCAGCGTCGATTTGCGTGGTCTTACGCTACGATTTTTTTTTACTTTGACGTCCTCTAACTCGAAAAATGTTTGGCCGATTTTCGTTTTTCTTATTTTAAGCGACACGCCGGACATTTCTGAGCAGGTACACAAAACAGCGTATATCGACTGGTAAAATCGGGAGTTATTTACGAAAAATAGGGGGGGGGGGGCGGATTTCGCCCCCCCCCGTCCAGTGCGCGTGTTAATTAAATCACTGTCATCATTGAACATCGGCGTAAAAGAAGGTCAAATAAGTCAAATGCACTGAAATTCAAGTACTTCATGCGAATAGCTCGAGCCTTTTGTTACAAACACGCAAATAAACACAAATAAGCATGGCAACAACACAAATCGAGACGATGAGCGCTAAGTGTCAGACGAGTTGTTGGAATTCATGGCCGGTCGGTTGTCACTCACTTATGAGCGGCGTTTTTTCGGTGGGTGGCAGACTCTCGCGGATCGTCATCAGGAACACAGTCATGGAGAGTACGGCCGAAATACCCAGAGTCACCTTCTCACCGGACTCGGACGGCACGTAAAACACGAGCAGTGCTGCCGACAACACAGTAATGGAGAGGACGGCCGAGATACCCAGAGTCACCTTCTCACCGGACTCGGACGGCACGTAAAACACGAGCAGTGCTGCCGACAACACAGTAATGGAGAGGACGGCCGAGATACCCAGAGTCACCTTCTCACCGGACTCGGACGGCACATAAAACACGAGCAGTGCTGCCGACAACACAGTCATGGAGAGGACGGCCGAGATACCCAGAGTCACCTTCTCACCGGACTCGGACGGCACGTAAAACACGAGCAGTGCTGCCGACAACACAGTCATGGAGAGGACGGCCGAGATACCCAGAGTCACCTTCTCACCGGACTCGGACGGCACGTAAAAAGAGCAGGCGACAACACAGTCAGAGAGGACGGTCGAGATACCAGAGTCACCTTACCGGACACGCAAAAAAACGAGCAGTGCGACAACACAGTCAGGAGAGGACGCCGAGATACCCAGAGAGAGAACCAGAGTCACCTCTCACCGGACGACGGCACGTAAGAGAGAGAGAGAGAGAGAGAGAGAGAGAGAGAGAGAGAGAGAGAGAGAGAGAGAGAGAGAGAGAGAGAGAGAGAGAGAGAGAGAGAGAGAGAGAGAGAGAGAGAGAGAGAGAGAGAGAGAGAGAGAGAGAGAGAGAGAGAGAGAGAGAGAGAGAGAGAGAGAGAGAGAGAGAGAGAGAGAGAGAGAGAGAGAGAGAGAGAGAGAGAGAGAGAGAGATAGAGATAGAGATAGAGATAGAGATAGAGATAGAGATAGAGATAGAGATAGAGATAGAGATAGAGATAGAGATAGAGATAGAGATAGAGATAGAGATAGAGATAGAGATAGAGATAGAGATAGAGATAGAGATAGAGATAGAGATAGAGAGATAGAGATAGAGATAGAGATAGAGATAGAGATAGAGATAAAGAGATAAGAGATAAGAGATAGAGATAGATATAGATATAGAGATAGAGAGAGAGAGAGAGAGAGAGAGAGAGAGAGAGAGAGAGAGAGAGAGAGAGAGAGAGAGAGAGAGAGAGAGAGAGAGAGAGAGAGAGAGAGAGAGAGAGAGAGAGAGAGGGAGAGAGAGAGAGAAGGGGGAGAGATAAAGACAAAGGGAGAGACAGAGGGAGAGAGAGATAAACAGTAAGACAGAGGAAGAGATAAAGGGAGAGACAGAGAGACAGAGGTAGAGACAAGTGGAGAGACAGAGGGAGAGACAGAAACAGAAGGAGAGACGGAGACAGGTGGGGAAATAGAGGCAGAGGCAGAGGGAGAGACATATAGATATACAGATACAGAGACAGAGGGAGAGACAGATACAAAGGGAGAGACGGAGACAGAGGGAGAGACAGGGAGAGACAGATGGAGAAACAGAGGCAGAGGCGGAGGGAGAGACAGAGGGAGATACAGATACAGAGACAGAGGGAGAGACAGAGGGAGAGGGAGATGAAGGAATAGGCATTGGCAGAGAGGACAACGAAGCCGTGTTTCCTGTTAACTTTAATTAGCTCTGCCGTGTATAATACAAACCTGCACAGACACTGACACACGTCTCTATTTACGCCATCTGTCAGCTTCAGCGATATCCTGGCTTTCCACTTCCGGCATTATTTTAACTCAACACGGATAGTGATGCAACGAACGAGCATCTGAAACGACCTCCACAATGTTCGCCTGTCAGTCACAACCGTCGTCTTATGTTGATCGGACCAGTCGACCAAACTACTCTTTAGACAGACATCAGCCATTGTATTCAAAGAAAAGTTACCACTGCCTTTCATAGCATCGTTCCTTCGGGGGACCCTCCGCTCGACATAAGTCGCTAAAACGATCAGCTCGACAGAAGCATGACGCAGTGTCTAGTAGATTCAGTGATATTTTCTGCAAGATCATGGATTCTGTAGATTCTTTATGACGTATTGCTTTACTTGAAGACGGGTGTAGTGAAAAGGGAAGAAAAGGCGATTACATTGGTATAAGGAGCATCCCCCAACTAATGGAACTTCATTATTTGCTCACAACGAAGTTCTGCAAATTGACGACGTGATAAAATTATAAACACTACTAGTACCTAATGGGCACATTCATTCGTATTGAAAGAATTGACGAAACTTTGACGAAATTTTCCATGTACACCCATTTCAATCTAAAATGAAAGCTTCCTTGCTTCAAACGTTTATCTCGGCTGATGCAAATGAAGGCATCAGAACCAAGGTAGGATGTCACGTGACCGGTATGCAGCCATCAGCTGAAACGGCATGCTATTCTTTGCAAGCTTTTTTGTGTTCGTTTTTCCTTTTTCTCCCGAGCACGGAAGTAACCACGTTCTGGTTTGTTGCTTATTTCTCGTGTTTTTCTCCTGACCTCTTTTTCTTAGACGTGTCTTCTTTTTTACCTTACACCTCTTCCCTCAGATCACTTTTTCCTCTCTTCCTTTTTCCTGTTTTGCTTTTATATGTCGTTAGTGATTGATGTGTGTATGTATGTGTGCATGTGTGTGTGTGTGTGTGTGTATGCATGTATGTATGTGTGTGTGTTTGTGTGTGTGTATATGTGCATGCGTGTAGGGGAGTTAGTCTTTTCACAGTCTGTATTGTACATATACTTACTTTCTGCTGTCCCTGGGCCGGGACGGCGCACGTGGCTGGGGCTCCTGGGGGTGCTCAAGTAATAATTGTATCCTCTGTATGCCTGAGCTGATATGGTTTCCTTGGTCTGGGTATGATGGCTCGTTTTAATCTAGTAAACATTAGACAAATTTAGTAAACATTTTTCCTCCCGATATGTCGGTCTTATTTCGACCTCTTTCCAGTTCTGTAGTATGGATTGCTACTGCGATTTCTTTTCCTCTAGCATTTTAGGTTCCTTATTTTCAGTACCAATTTGTTTCTAAGACGCAAATTGGTACTTCCGCAAAAGAAACAGGGAAGAATGCACTCCTGATAACTTCTTATGGATTGCTGGAACAAGAAAATATATTGTTGATACTTTGCCAATATTACCGAGTGGTCCCCAAGAGGGCGGGCCTCCAGTGGGCATCCCTACTGAGACCCGAATGGAATTTGCAACTATGAACTGATTGGGACTCAATATGGTTGGCCCATTAGGCTTCCCCAATTGGACCCCACTCGGTTCAGCTCATGCTGGCCCCTCGTGGTACTGGCATGATGCTGTCCACCATCGACCCATCCGGAGTCACCCCGACACCCCCGGGCGGGCTTAAGGCGGGCGACTCCGTGCCGGCCCCACGGGGAGCCGTTCGGGTATGTCCAGTGGGCCTCGTGGACCCAATCCCGTTCATGGTTGCATATTCCACGTGGGCCCACTAGGGTTGCGGTGCGGTGGATCCACAAGTTTAATGTCACGGTGTGGCGTCGGATCCTGCGCCTGCAGCAGGGGAGCCGCATAATCCACGTGTTGCTCTCGCTCGTGCAGCGCCGCTGATGACGCCCTTATATGCTGGCCACAAGACCCGCGACATCTCGTGATCGGTGATGACTGTTGGGTGAGCAGACGACTGTCTGGACCAACGGCGATCACAGATATTCGCGGGGTCTGTTGTAGTTGTAATGTTCAAGATGTAGTCGTGATAGTCACTGACAACCACAGCTGAGTGGCAATAACACGCGACCAATACAGACCACCACCTTTGAGTTCTGATCCCTGACAACTATCAGCAATAATTAGCTGGTACTGTAAGGCTGGTGTCGATTATTGACAGCAGGTAAAGATCGGTTCCGACCACTGGCTGGCATTACCAGTCACATTAGAGTCAACGAGCCAATAATAAAAGTCAGCACCCGTCACTGCCAGTCACCATTAACACTAACTTAGGAGCTAATGGGTCGCCAATTAGGTTCAACTTGTGCGAAGTACATTCGTCAGTGATGTTCACTATCAACCGCTGGAAGTACTTTTTAGCGCTCATAACATCATTGCAGATCGTTCACGGCATCTACAAAGCATAATCGTCATGTAACATATCATAAGTGGAGCACTACAGTTACACCCAGATCTTGGTGCACAACTGGCCTGGTAATAACGAACATTAGCTATGGTAACGTTGACAGTTATCTCTTCAGCATTACATACGACAATTGTCAGCCATTAAAGTAGCCTATAATTATTTTAACTACGATTCCAAATTTTCTGCCGACAGGAATATACAAGGAATGTAGCTCAAGATCCAGCTGTGGGTACCCAGCCAATCACAGCAATGCCTGGACACCCATAACATATGAATTTAACCATTACGCCTAATACCAAGTTCTGGATCATGTTAGCGTAAAGCTGTCTCAGGCACCCGGAACTGTATTCGACAAACGACACGTCAAATGGTATTCGACAAGCCGTACGACGATGGCTGGCATTGTCAGCAGCCGCCGAACCATCAGTCGCCGCTGCCGATCGTCGACAGCGATCGTCGGTCGCCGAGAGTCTGACCATCACGCAGCTGTCCTGCAACGTTGCTCGCATGCAAAATGCATTGCCGCGCTGAGAATTCCCAGTTCGATTGTTTGTCTTCCATAATTGCAATCGTAATAATTTAGAGGCTGAAAGTTGTTCGGACGTGTTAATGTTTCCATTTTGATAACATTAGCTCGTCGCACAAACGCTTGGCGGCCAATCAAAGCCTTCTACCCGACATGCATTAGGCTCAAAGAAAGTATGGAATTACTGTGCACATAGATATTCGCATACGATAAAAGCATTGCGAAGACATGTGTGAGGACCGCTTGTTTCTCTTGCCGCAGGGGTACGAACGTGCGCTCATGCGACAATTCTCCATAATAAGATTGAATGCTTTGAATGTGTTTCTGACCGCCGTGTGACGTCACTTTCATCGGGCGTCTCAATCACGGCAGTGCGCGCTAGTCGCCCCTGCCGCTGACGGGGCCCAGCCCTCTGCATCGGCAGAGTTATGGTGCTCATTTTTCACCCTACAACGACTGGTCGATGATAAGAATGGCTGACGGGGTGTGTCGTCTATCAGGAACGCCGGCAGCCCGCGGCTGTCAGGAAGTGAGCCGAAGACCCCCCCCCGCGAGACGCCGACTCAGCCAAACATCCGTCCGGCGAAGCCTTTTTCCGTTTGACGTCAATCAGCCGGCTACATAATCATCCGTGTCGCCGAACAGATGTGGGGTCGTGGCGGCTGATTCCGCCGCGTGCGGTGCAGAAGTCGCCAGCTCTACTGGCGGTGAGATGTGGGGTCGTGGCCGCTGATTCCGCCGTGTGCGGTGCAGAAGTCGCCAGCTCTACTGGCGGTGGGTAATACTTTGACTTCTGGATATTGCTGACACTGAATCCGAGGGCTCCACGCAACGGGAAGTAGATATGCAAGATTAGGACTCTTTTTGTGTGTCTACAAGCCGCGCTTAAACTGAAAATTCGCATTCGTGCTGAACACGTCCAGTCTGACTGCATTGATTTAATGCAATACAGCTGGATTTTGTTTTGTTCGCCCTATCTGACAACAGCTTGAAGGACTACTACCAAAGAGTCATTTACTCAAGTTCTGCAGTATGCTGAATGAACATAAATCCTGCCGGTTTTCCCGAGAGACATCCCTCTGGTCGACGTCACGGAATGGTCGCCATTTGTTCATTTTGAGGATCTCGGGTGTGACAACTACAGACCAGCCGCATGGAGTCAGTTGCAGAGAAACGTCAAACACAGGATCAGCGGGGTCGTTATAATGAGGCATAATGAGGAAGATGGACTAGGAAGGTGGTGGGACGGAATCAGTCCGACAGTCGCGTCAGGCTGTCGGGCACGACCTGCAGCAACAAAGTTCTGCACCAACAAGCGCACCCCTCGACGCCCGTACAGGCCATGTTACCTTGCAAGAACATTTCCCGATGCCCATACAGGTCATGTTGCCTTGACAAGAACATCTCTCGACGCCCGTAAAGACCACGCTACCTTGACAAGAACATCTCTCGACGCCCGTACAGGCCACGCTGTCTTGACAAGCACATCTCTCGACGCCCATACAGGCCACGTTACCTTGACAATCACGCCTCTCGACGCCCGCACAGGCCACGTTACCTTACAAGAACATCTCTTGACGCCCGTACAGGCCACGTTACTTCGACAAGAACATCTCTCGACGCCCGTAAAGGCCACGTTACATTGACAAGAGCATCTCTCGACTCCCGTACAGGCCACGTTACCTTGACAAGAACATTTCTCGACGCCCGTACAGACCACGTTACCTTGACAAGAACATCTCTCGACGCCCGTAAAGACCACGTTACCTTGACAAGAACATCTCTCGACGCCCGTACAGGCCACGTTACCTTGACAAGAACATCTCTCGACGCCCGTAAAGACCACGTTACTTTGACAAGACCATCTCTCGACGCTCGTACAGGCCACGTTACCCTGACAAGCACATATCTCGACGACCGTACAGGCCACGTTACCTTGACAAGAACAATTATCGACGCCCGTAAAGACCACGTTACCTTGACAAGAACATCTCTCGACGCCCGTAAAGGCCACGTTACCTTGACAAGAACATCTCTCGACGCCCGTACAGGCCACGTTACCTTGACAAGAACATCTCTCGACGCCCGTAAAGACCACGTTACCTTGACAAGAACATCTCTCGACGCCCGTACAGGCCACGTTACCTTGACAAGTACATCTCTCGACGCCCGTAAAGACCACGTTACCTTGACAAGAACATCTCTCGACGCCCGTACAGGCCACGTTACCTTGACAAGAACATCTCTCGACGCCCGTACAGGCCACGTTACATTGACAAGAACATCTCTCGACGCCCGTACAGACCACGTTACCTTGACAAGAACATCTCTCGACGCCCGTACAGGCCACGTTACCTTGACAAGTACATCTCTCGACGCCCGTAAAGACCACGTTACCTTGACAAGAACATCTCTCGACGCCCGTACAGGCCACGTTACCTTGACAAGAACATCTCTCGACGCCCGTACAGGCCACGTTACATTGACAAGAACATCTCTCGACGCCCGTACAGGACACGTTATTTTGACAAGAACATCTCTCGACGCCCGTACAGGCCACGTTACCTTGACAAGAACATCTATCGACGCCCATACAGGCCACGTTACCTTGACAAAACATTTGACAACAATTCGTGCATTCCATAATGAATCCCAATCAGACTTGTGCTCGACTCGAGTTGAATCGAGAATCGACTCATGAGTCAATCGTTTTTGGATGAGTCGCGAGTTGAATCGATTCTTTTCCCCAAAATATATTTTGAGTCGTGAGTTGAATCACATCTTTATTTTTTTTAATGAGTTGAATCATGAGTCAATCATTCAATGCGTGTAAAGCAAATATACGACCTTCAATAGACCAGGAGGTGCTGAGTTGACATCAAAAGTAACGTTAAGGATTATACTTTATTACTCAGATAGGTCGTATATTATAAGTATAAGTATTATAAGTATCGTAAGGTCGTATATTTTCTTTACACGCAATGTATACAATCCAGGAGCATCTAAGAGCCATTCTTCGTTGTATTAATCAATCATTCAAATCACAATGAGTCATTTGAGTCTTGCGACTCAAATGCAAGCTATGAACAAATCATATAAAGCATGTATCTTTGTGAATAGTATGCCATGACACAAAGTAGAGAGTAAAACACAGCATAATTATTCATGCTTAGCATTACAATTGTCAAATTGTCAGCTGCCAGTGAGTAAAGAATGAGGGGTACTGAAGTTATTTACCAAAAACCAATGACAATAACTACAAATAAGTACTATTAATGTTAAGCTTGGTATTCATAATCAATATCATGCATGAGTCAATCCTAGTGCCAGGAACACAACACACAGAAATGGGTTGTGATTGTGAAAAAGAATATGGAACCGAAACGTTCCTGCAACTGTAATAGGCATCTGCACTGAATAAAATTGCGTTGGTTTGTTATTTATCACACGCGCGTCTGATATCATATCAGACGCGCGTGTGACAAATAACAAGCCCAAGGTACCTTTACTAGAAGGTAGATCGAAGTTTTCCTTCAAGCCCGCATGACGTCACCCGAAGGTTTTTTAAAATATGGTATCAATTTGGTTGCGGAAAACTTTTCTCAAATCATACGCGATGGTCACTTTTATTTTTGCTTCGTCTGCAAACAAATATATTTGTCTTCCGCTCACCAGGTGAGTTATAAACTTGTCCCGTTCTTTCCAGTGAACATCTGTTCCGATGCATTTTATTCTCATGCATAGACAAGGTTGGATTTGTGCATTGTAATCCGGCACGTCGAGAGGAATATTTTGTAGTCATGCGGTATGGAGGACATTTTTATTCAAACCTTATGCATCGTAACTCAATTTGCACCCAATTTCAGTTTCAGTGAAATTTGAGCACTTTTACTTGATCACAGCAGCTCATTGTCAAACAGTTAATAACTTATGAAATTCAACCTCCAGATGAGAAAGCAAGACATAATTTTCTGGCTGAATCTTCTCCCCCCCCCCGACTGTTCTTTCTTCCGCTCTTGAACGAGAGTGACAATTTGAACAGGTAAAATGGACGGTAGAGGGACCCTACCAATATCTGGAAAAATCCCTTTATTTTGGAGGCGCTTGATGGTGAGCCTACCGGAAATGGCACACTGTTAGGCAGGAAGATTATTGCTGGATCATTTAGGATACCCTTTGCTGAAGCTAAATAATATGTCTTTCAATTGGAATACGTCAAAGTAGTCTATATTGTCATAAAATATGCAAGATAGCGTAGAGAATGTCGGTAAAATTGCATGTAAACAAATGGTGAAGGGAAACCTTCAAGCCCGCTACCAAACCAACTTCGTGGGGGCCCGTAACAAACCAACGCAATTTTATTCTGTACAGATACCTATTGCAGTGCAGGACCTGGGTGCTATGTTGAGGTTAGGTGATGTGTGTCAGGTATATATGATTCAGGTTGTGCATCATGCTCATATGGATTGAAGTATTATGCACTCATTGCTTTCCATATGTACTGGCAACCATTCATCTCATTAATGTTTTTTGAGTCAATTACTTTATTCACATGCACATGCATTTATCTGTCCTCTCTCTCTCTCTCTCTCTCTCTATATATATATATATGTATATATATATATATACATGTATATATATATGTGTGTATATATATATATATATACTGTATATATATATATATATATATATATATATATATATATATATATATATATATATATATATATATATGAATGAGGATGGATGATGAAAAGAAACAAATTATGTGGAGATGACTTTAATGTAAACGTTTCGACCTCAATAGGTCTTTATCAGTACAAAACATAGAGCACAACTGCGGACAATATTAAGCAGGCAACAAATCACATTTTCTGCCGTAATAATCGAGTGCTAATTCGTGTTCGGCTCTTCGCAATAGATAATCTCGCTGCAGGTCCTGCCCAGTTAACAAAACCGACTCTTGAATTGATCGTGTCGCGTGTGCATATATGTGCTGCCTCTAATGCTTTTCTTGTTCGTTTTTTGATATTCTTCTTTAAAGCTCTTACGTCATCCCATTTTGGTAGATTTTCACACTCGTCGATATGGACCACAATGGCACTGCACTGCCTATGATATCTCACATCGCGTTTGTGTTCATTCATTCGCGCCTGAATCCCCCTTCCAGTTTCCCCAACATATGATTTTGAGCAACCGGAACAAGGAATTTCGTATACTACACTATTAGGTAGCATGGGACCACTAGCAGATTTACCAGTGACGATGTCGCCCACTTTCGTCCCGGAATTTATGGACACCTGTACTCCAACGGCAAAACCAACAAACAAGGAGGCCTATGTCCACTTCTATTCATCCCACATCGACCGAGTTAAAAGTGGCATTGTCATCGGATTTTTTCTGAGAGCTTTTCGTATTTGTAGTGATGCCTACATTGCAGACGAAATTGAACATATATATAGCACATTCCTCAAGTTGAAGTACCCAAAAGGCTTGCTTATCGAACTCAAGAAAAAAGCTGAAGAAATAAAGAACAGACGTAAAGTAGAACAACGACCGAAAGAAAAAGAAAAATCCACCAAGTGTTTAACAATTCCATACTCAAAGCAGGCTATTGTTATCGCCAAACACCTGAAAGCCGTTGGAGTATGGGTGTCCATAAATTCCGGGACGAAAGTGGGCGACATCGTCACTGGTAAATCTGCTAGTGGTCCCATGCTACCTAATAGTGTAGTATACGAAATTCCTTGTTCCGGTTGTTCAAAATCATATGTTGGGAAAACCGGAAGGGGGATTCAGGCGCGAATGAATGAACACAAACGCGATGTGAGATATCATAGGCAGTGCAGTGCCATTGTGGTCCATATCGACGAGTGTGAAAATCTACCAAAATGGGATGACGTAAGAGCTTTAGAGAAGAATATAAAAAAACGAACAAGAAAAGCATTAGAGGCAGCACATATATGCACACGCGACACGATCAATTCAAGAGTCGGTTTTGTTAACTGGGCAGGACCTGCAGCGAGATTATCTATTGCGAAGAGCCGAACACGAATTAGCACTTGATTATTACGGCAGAAAATGTGATTTGTTGCCTGCTTGATATCAAGATACCTTTACTAGAAGGTAGATCGAAGTTTTCCTTCAAGCCCGCATGACGTCATCCGAAGGTTTTTTAATATGGTATCAATATGGTTGCAGAATACTTTCTCAAATCATACGCAATGGTTACTTTTATTTTGCTTCCTCTACAGTATATTTATCTTCCGCTGACTGATTTATTAATATTGTCCTGTTCTTTCCATTGAACATTTGTTACGACACATTTTTTTATCATGCATTGGCAAGGTTGGATTTGTGCATTGTAATCTTGCATGTTGAGTGGAATATTTTGTAGTCATCCAGTATGGATAATATTTTTTTAAAACCTTATGCATCGTAACTCAATCTGCACCCCCTCTCGGTGAATTTTGAGCACTTTTACTTGATCACAGCAGCTCATTGTCAAACTAAGGAGGTAACTTAGGAGATTCAACCTCCAGATGAGAAAACAAGAAACAATTTTCTGAAGAGGGTAGTGTTCTGGATTAAAAATATCCACGAGCAGCGTATTTTTCCAAACATGTACATATCTACCTACATTGACATACAACAGTCATTGAAAACATAGCTTTTTCTAGGCCAGCTAGACTAAGGGCACGGTGCATTATTCCTTGATTAATTTTGCATGGATTATTGATGATACATGCATAATTGAATATTTATGTACAATGCAATCATGCCATGAATGCCTTCCTGAAACTTTCCATGAGTTGCAGTCTGATTTCCTGTAGTATGAATTCAGCATCTAGATATTATGTTTGAATGTAACACATCTCTGTTTCAGGTGTCATGCCTTACTGTACAGTACCAGAGCATAGAGGTGGCACTGGGCAGGCAACTTTAATAAAGAAGAAATCTGGTTACACCATTCTTATCAGGATTCTGCCTTAGCAAAATCTCTTAGCATACAATAAAACACGTCTAAGTTCTTAAATGTTGGGGAACTAAGAGTATACTCCAAGCATTTCAAAAAAAATTGATAAGAGAAGAAACCTAAAGAAAGATCTGCTCAACCCTGCCTCTTTGCAGCGAAGCAAATGTCTCCTACCATCAGCTATTCCTACCATAATATTTCCACCAGCCAAAACCCTGGGTAATCCTGATTTTTTTTATTATTATTGATGTTTACATCATTTGCAGATTACTTTGTTGTGTTTTTCCCTGCTTCATTTCCATGTTGACAATGTTTTTCCTCCACCAAAGAAAAAGATGGATAGGCCTGGTTAGGCTATATCCTTTTATTTCAAGATTTTGATACTTTTCTCTGAGAAAATAGATTAGGCTAGCTAATTTTATGCTAGGTTACCTTGCAATTTCTAAAGCTTTAAATAATTAGTTATTGTATATGAACCAATTTAAAGCCCTCATTTTTTGTATTATTTTGCTTTTTAACGAATTTGTGTGCTTGTTGGTAAAAAATATGTTCTTTGTACACCGAAATAACAATCACGATAAGACCCTCATGTCAAGCATTTACCACTAAGTTGTAGCTACACTAAGTTTGGGTCAAAGGTATGAGAAATAGATGATTTGGGTCAGATCTGCTGACTGAAATGGTGCATTCATGAGCTACATTTTTTTACAGAATGGACAAAGAATGATATCAGGTGACAAATGTATCCATTAGATACATTTACAGTTGAACAAGTTTTTTCTGCTATATAGTGGGCTGGATCCAGCCCACTATATCTGTTCTGTCATCAAAACTTAGTCTGGAATACAAGCATAATCATTTTTGTTGAAAAAATAGCATAGTTCTTGTCATAGGAACACATGTTCAACTTTATTGACAAAAAGTATCAAGCCTTTTGGAATGGCATTATATAGGTTTTGTTTAAGTGATTGGAGCACGATTGCTCGATGTCCTGACCTGTGTATTTTAAGTATATGTCTCAAACTTAGTATAAAGGAGAGGTTATCATGGGATAACAAGTGAGTGATGCCTATATTTAGGTTGATTCTTTCCATCAACAATTATAGGATTTGTGTAAAATGCCGCCACACGCCACGGTCTTTACTGCGGAGTTGATGGCCATCAGCAAAACTCTTGCATACATCGAGGTTGACGACGATATTTTACATGTTATTTTGACTGATTCTCTGAGCAGTCTTGTGGCGTTGCGCAGTTTTAACCAGCAACATGTCATCGTACGAGACATTTTATCGCACCTTACTTCTCTGCATCGCATGGGAAAACAGGTCATACTTTGCTGGATTCCAGCACATGTCGAAATCCGTGGTAACGAGCTGGCCGACAGGGCTGCGAGGCGTGCAGCACAAGCGCCAAGGAGTCGCGTTCTCCCACTTCTTGCCAGTGACTACTACCCAATTATCTCATCATTTATTCTCATACAGTGGCAGGGCAAATGGGATCAAGTGGAGTTCAACCAATTAAAGCAAATCAAACCATAGTTAGCTCCGTGACCAATGTCCTTCAGCAAAAATGAAGGGACGAGGTAGCCATCTGTCGTCTCAGAATTGGTCACACTCTAGCAACACATAGGTATTTATTGTGCGGGGACGACAGGCCGAAATGTGTTAGGTGTAATGCCGCACTGACTGTGCACCATGTGCTGGTGGCGTGCCAAGCACACACAGAAGAACGTAGGCGCCACTTCGGATATGATGCGAATGCTCTGAGGTTGAAGGACTTATCGGGAGATTATTCCCGATTTATACACAGTAGAGCAGTTTTGTGCTTCCTTGCGGCGATGGGATTTGACGTAATACATGCACCTGCCTAACTGATTATTTGTTTCCCGAGATCTTATATCAAGCGCCTTAATAGCTACCGATGTTTATATTCGTTTGTGAGTATGACGCGTGCTTAGGCAACCTTGTTATAGGTGAAATATAACCCAATGGGGTTGACGCACCCTAAAACCCCAGTATTCATAATTAAAATGGCAAACATGCATAAGAAGCCTCTGGGCCATTTTTCTTCACAATGTTGTTTTTCTGGTGATTTCTGATTTCTGATTTCTGATTGTTCCTTTGGAAAATGAAAACTTCCAAGGATATAAGCACTTTAAGTTCAAGTACTTCTATCTAAGAAATCAGTCCAAGAAAAGAATATCAAAAACATTGAAATAACTTTTAAAAAAGCAAGAAGAAAATTGACTACTTATACCTGCAATCCCACCTCAACAACATATGGGAAGTGTGGGAAAAGGTTTTGGGTGTGGTGGTATATAATGAAAAATAACATAGGTACAAATATCAATAAATATTAATGCAACCTAACCTAGCCTACTGATGTTCGACGGCTTAACACCTACCGATGTTGAATCACTTAAACGCACCAATATTGGATTGCTTAAAACCTACGGATGTTGGATTGCCTAAATATGATTTTAAAATGTGATTTTCAAAACAAATTGCAGAGGACTGTCCATAATAGCCAATGCACGTGGAGGGCATGTATCGTGAAATAAATAAATAAATATATAAATAGGAAGACGTCAGCCTTCCACAGCCGCCGGCTGCCAGCGACCATCGTGCAGACAACGGGTCAGGCGTGCACGGTCAAGTTCGCGGACCGCCGATAGGTCATTCACATAATGACCAGATCAGGTCGCGAGTGATGCCGTTGCGGTATCCGTTCCCGAAGCCGTCCCGTCGGCTCCTGCGACGTCATTTGCCCGAGGGGTATCTCAGCTGAGGCCACCATCAGTGGTAGCCTTACCTGCTGGCGTGTGTGTTCCCTTGCCGCCCCAGTTCAGTACATAATATATATATATATATATATTTTTTTTAAAAATATATATATATATATATATATATATACAAATACACAAATATATATATTACGTGGGCTATATGGGGCCTCCTGTCGGTGGCGGATCCAGGGAGGGAAGTTGGGGCATGTGCCCCCCATAAAAGGTGGCGTCCCTTCGACTAGGAAAATGCGTCCCTCCGCGAAGGCTCGAGTGCACCCAACACCCTCGAATTTTTCATCCACAGGCGCCTCTCGGCAGGAAAGGCACCCCTCAAGCTACTTTCACGGTGGCGCCACTCCAAACACGTGTCCCCTCCCCAAGATGACAATTTCTGGATCCGTCCCTGCCTCTTATGGCAGCTATTGGTTTCCTGTAGCGGCTATGGGACCTCTTATGACGACAGAGAGCCTCCTAGTGCGGTCTAGGGGCGGTCAGATCATTTCAGGCGGTCTTCTGTGGTTACGTTTCGGAAACTGTCCTGCCACTGAGGGAAGAAGCTAAGGCGCACTTAGCTTCTCCCCCCCACCTCTGTCTGTCCTTTCTTTCGCTCTTGAACGGGGGTGACAACTTGACCAGCTAAAACGGACGGTATAGGGAGCCTACCAATATCGGGAAAAATCCCTTTATTTTGGAGGCACTTGATGGTCAGCCTGCCGGAAACGGCACATTGTTAGGCAGGAAGATTGTTACTGGGTCATTTTGGATACATTTTGCTGAAGCTGAAGAATAGGTCTTTCAATTGGTATACGTCAAAGTGATCTATATTGCCATAAAACATGCAAGAGAGCGTAGAAAAACGGTAAAATTGCATGTAAACCAATGGTGAAGGGAAGCCTTCAAGCCCGCTACCAAACCAACTTCGTGGGGGCCCGCTTGATATTGTCTGCAGTTGTGCTCTATGTTTTGTACTGATGAAGACCTATTGAGGTCGAAACGTTCACATTAAAGTCATCTCCACATAATTTGTTTGTTTTCATCATCCATCCTCATTCATACTTGTCTATGGATAACTCACATATATATATATATATATGTGTGTGTGTGTGTGTGTGTGTGTGTGGGCAGTGCACACTGAATGATATGGCTCATGAGTCTGATACCACTGAGTCGGATCTGCATCCATTCAAATTTCTGTCAGTCTGTTTGAGTCGCGAGTCGAATCATGCTTTATGGGCTCTGAGTCTGAATTGAGTCGAATCAAATAATTTTGACCTGCTCTGAATCATGAGTTGAATCGGATCCCAAGATCTATGAGTAAAATGTGAGTCGACTAAAAAAATTTGAGTCGAGCACAAGTCTGAATTCGCAATGAACCAAAATTGACAGTACTTAAGCCGTACAAGCTCCCAGAGGCGTAGGAGCACTGATGAAAGGTGGACGAGCCAGCGAACTGCTATCCCATATGGCTGACGGCCCCAAAAGGTCACGGAAGGTGGGGGCAATGAACGCCTTGGTCCTCCACGCTTCTACGTCCACGTACGTCCTTGACAATTCATACGTCGCATGCAGTCACATGCAGTCAGAGCCCAGTGTCACGTGTCTGCATGAGGCCGGGTAGCGCCACGTGTGAGTCTGGCCAGCTCACCGATGCCGTTGATGAGTATGCAGGGCAGGATGAGGTTGAACACGTAGAACATGGGCCGCCGGCGCAGCTGGATGGTGTAGGTGATGTCCGGGTACGGCTCCGGACAGCAGCTGTAGACCTCAACGTTCCGCTTGGCCAGGAACGCCACCAGATCGAACTCGCCGTTGGACTGGTAGTTGGAGAGGTCGCCGTCCGTCGACTCGCTGATGATGTCCACCTGTGGATTAAAAGCAGGTCAGGTCGGGGTTTGAAGTAGATCAGGATGCTGGGTCCACCGCCGAGAGTGTGGATGGATCAGCAAGACATGACATGCAGCGTTTTGTCTAGCGTCGGATAAAGGGTTAAATCTAATAACGCAAATATGCTGTTTTTGTGACACGATCCATGAGTCTCGTTAGCACAACAAGCAGGGTATGAGAAACAGCCTAGCGCGACACCAATATCAACATAGTTCAGGATCAGAGTTCAGAGTCGGATTCCAAGTGAGGTGGAAGGATTGATAATTCAACAAAATTCACGGCAAGAAAAACCATCGAGCGACAGTTTTCGTTCCAGATAATTAGCTCGAAGTCATACACAGGCCAGATTCCTTTCTCACAAATTTCGAGGTTAGAGAGGACTACAGGTGAAGGCACAGACGACATTTTACGAAATCGACCGGGATTGCAAGGTATGTTGCACTAGCAATGCTGACTGCTGAGGTTCTCCAATATTGGAGGTGGGGAAAACTCGAAGTCTGCACTGGGAGGAGATTAGAACTGAAGGTAGTTCCAATCAGGGTTCGACGCAATTCAGGGCTTGACGCATTGGGTGAGCCGAAAAACGAGGTCGGAGCTGGCTTCAAGGGTATCAGATATGTCGATGCCGGACTGCTAGGGTTTGTCCATTGCTGTTTTTTTCTGAAAAAGAAATACAGGAAATCACAAAGATATGCGAAAATAGCACGGGTCTAACACGGATATGAACAACAAAAAATTGGACTAAGGCCCAAATGAAAGTTGGTTAAGCTTACAATGTTTTCTTGGCCCACAATGCTACACCAATCACGAGTAAAGTAACAAAATAAATAGCCAAGCCTAATATATATCAAACATGTAGAAGTCATATTGAATGCCCTATAACCCAGGGTATGTCCGATAATAATATTATGTTGCAAATATTGGAAATGCTCCTGGAAATGCATTGCAAACGTTTTCGCTGTCATCTTCTAATATTTAGTCATTTATGCAACATCAACAGTCATGGTAGTGGATTATTAAACGGGAAATGTCCGCTGCTTTTCACGTCCTTCGAGATTATCCATCAGGTAAAAGCTACATATAGCAGTTCTTGGACGTTCCTACACCCTTGATAACATCCACATATATGATGGATACGAACTCATTTGAGCTTCTGAACCTTTGATCTATTTCCTTCCCTTTGTTCTCACTTTTGCACCTGCCTGGAGTATCGAAGTACAGCGCTAAATCTCCGTGTTGGTTTACATCTCGCGGAGTTTAATCTATCAGTTTTGATCCTCGTGCATACCAGGATATCAGAGGCTCGGGATCGCTCCTCGTTGAGATAGGCGTCATCGGAGGAGGATTTATTTCCGTCGCCATTGGATTTAGTGTCTCCGGACTTGACCGATTGGACAATGGAGACGATGTTATGGGTACCGGCAACAACCCCACTGGGATAATCCCGCCGTCCATCAGTTGAGATGCGTCAGCGCCATGTCAAGAGAGAAGTTGCCGTAGTACAGACGAGTTCCAGTGGCTGCGCTCCATTGCCTTTCCTTGGGTGGTAAAGAGCATACTTCCTACCACTGAACAATTGTGCTTGAGTATGCAAACTATGTCACAAAGTCATCACGGGTAACGTTTCACTGCTGCTGGATGAACAACACGCAGTGGGTTGCTTGAGTTTAGTTGGGAGTGCATGTTGCGCAATTTGTGATCAACTAAAATATTCAGATAGCAATTCCGGTATACACAAAGCCGTGACAAGTGTGGCGCGTTATCGGTCGCATGAGACGTGTCACTCTGCGGTGTGAGCTTCCGGCCAAGTATCACTGCCGTCGACCGCTGTAGCCGCAGAAATGGCGGAACATTGGTGAGGCAGTCAGCACACACTGATGGCTGACAGCACCCTCTGAATACAAAATGGCGACGCCTCATATACGTTCATGGCGACATAATGTGACACACTGATGTCGCTCTGACAGATTGCATGGCGAAATAACAGATCGTTGGTATTCTACATCGAGCGGTCTTAAATACGTAGGAAATTTTAAATGCTTTGTTCACGAACATCCGAAAAAAGAACATGTTCATTTATAACGTTGACGAAACATGGTACCAGTATCCGAATGTGGTCATACGAAAACCGGCAATGTATCATGCAGCTGGCGGTACGCCTCAGGCGGTTAGGTCACCTGACCCAAAACAATACCAGACAGGACCATCACCTGGGAGGGGGAGGGGTAACAAACCGTGTATCCGTCATACGTCCAGCTGGCCCATTTCATCTTGCAGCTCTGGATGTCGAAGGGGAAGAACTCAACGTCCATGTCGCACGACGACTGGTAGATGCCGTGCGAGAGCCACGTTACTTCGCCGTCGCTGCTGACGATGACGTTGGTGTTGATGACGGCCGTCGAGTACTGCGAGTCGGCGCTGAAATGTGGCCGGCCGTCGGACCGCTGTTGCCTTCAGTTACAGCTGGGCGGTTTTGAAAGGACGACGTGTAATCCGGTTAGACGGTCGGAGCGGGGCTGAGTGGGCTGAGACGTGGCTGACACGTGGAGGAGGTTGGAGTGACTGAGTGGCTGAGGGACAGAGGTGGTCCGACTGGCATGAGCTGGACACTCAGCCGGACACGGCGACAGCCAGGCCGGCAGCGACTGCATGCCGACCCAGATGTGATGGCGGTCACAGTGAGATGAATTGAGAAACACGCGAAATGCGATAGCCATATTGACGGTAACAGAGCGTTTCCGAAAACGCTATGATGACCGAAGAGAATCCATGGTACAACACTTTCGAACGAATGACCAGGTCACTTGCATTGCAAAAAAGCCCATTCGTAGCCATTACCATAGTACCATAGTATACTATGGTATCTCTTGTCTATGGTATCTCATAGTGGCTATAGCTATGACAGTGGCTATAGCCACTGTGACACTATGCACTTGGTCTTGCACCCAGATCGTAAAACCAAAGACATGCAACCGATCCGTTTTGCATGCGTGACTAAAACGTAATCGATTGCTTTTTGGAAAGGCCTCTAGTTGTAGAGATCCAGCCGATGCCTTCATACAGAAGACTGAGTATATCATAGCCACGCAATTTGTGAAGAAGGTACATAAATGAGATTCCACTTGCGACACAAGTGTGAAGAAATGAATAACACTAGCCAACCCTTCAACCATACTGAATTTAATGCATTTGGGGATTCACTGGGGTTGCCAGATGTGAGTATTCAAAGGCATGCTTCTCGTTACATAAAATATGTATCATCCGTAAGCTTCCATTATCACCGTAGTTTGAACAGGTATTTTACCCGTGCATAGTTTTGCACACATGTCAGACTACTACATTTTGGCCACATGCAGTCGACATGATGTCAAGAGCTTAGAAGATATTGGCGTGCATGCTATCGACCAGAAAATTCAACTCTGGAATCAACGTTTAAAATCGGGGAAATTGAATCCCTCCATACTATTGCCATCCGCCATCCACCCGAGAAGATGTTAAAGGAAAAGGAAATAAATGCATCGGCAAATTTCAATGGAAAATTTGAAAATCATCCTTGTGTACAGTCATTGTCTCATATGACCCCACCCTGGCTAACCTACTGGAACATCATAGCCCACCTTTTGCCCATGCTCGTCCAACGCCCTCACGGAACCCTATGCTGGCACTCGTAGAATAAGCACACGGGAAAGCACATGACAACTAGAGATCAATCAAATAATTGCTGCCCCATGCTTTGGGAGCGCGCCGCCAAGTGTCGCCGTGATCGTCCTCACTTGTTGTAGAGTATGATGTCGGGCTTCCAGATTCGGTAGTGAGGCATGCGGATCTTCTTCACGCCGCCGAAGTCCGACATGTTCCAGGTGAGATGGTAGTCGATCCAGATGTGTGTCAGCCAGCAGTTGGTGGTCAGGATCTGGTTCCGCTCGTCCTGACGGCATGTGCGCCAGTGTCAGGCGATGCCGCGTCTCAGCTCATTGTCGGCGCTGAAGTTGGCTTCTGAGCTAACTAGACGCAGTTGACATTAAACTTTTCGCACCTAAGATTACGATCATAATTCGTCGTGGGTGTGAAACATCGAAAAGGAGATTTTTACGAATCCATGCGCCGGCTTGTTATCATAATTTGTGGACATGTCATTCCAGTCAACAGACAGCAAGCATCAAATGATCTTTTTCTTTAATACACCAAAAACAGTTTCTAGTTATATTGGATGGGCCAGTACAGAAGTCAACTTACTTGACCGATCACCTATGCATTCAGCTTGATCGCTAACTTTCGTACGCATGGCGATTCTTGTCAGGCCTATTATTATTATGTGTATAAAGGAAGATAACTTTAGCAGAATACAAGACAAGACAGAAATTGGTCCATCTTCTTTCATAATCAATGCACTTCTGTGACCTGACTTTTATAAGACAACCTTAAGCGAAAGCCTTGTGTTAACTTCCCGATGTCGTATGTTTTTTTAGATCAAGATGATGAATACCGTTATCATCTTATGACCTCTGTGCGGTTAAGTCGCCTTCGCATGTGCTTGATGACATGTGGCAATGACATAATGGCGACGATGGTAATGATGGTATGATGATGATGACGATACGATAATCGAGTGTCAGTGATATTTGGTGAGATTTCCTGCCAGTTTGGGCCATCGTGATATCCAGGATACCGAGCAATACTTGCATGCCAATCTTGTGGGATTAATATATTTCAGTCATATTAGCTTAGGAGTCTTCAGGGAGAAATTATGAAGGTCCACAATCTATGAGAGTGCACAGTCACAGTCTACAGTCTATGACAATGATGCCAAGAACCATACGCTTCGGCGTTGAAGGCTTTGGGCTGTTGCAATCTGTGTTTGCAACATAGCTCGCAGCTACGGGCCGTGAAGCATCCGGAAAAGCTAACCAAAGCAAACAAGATATCGTGATACCCGATTACTCGTTAGCATACCCTGACAAAACAGGTGAAAGTAAAACAGATTCTAACATATTCTGCATAATTTGGACATAATCAGTCCAATCTGGTCCGATTCCTCCATGCATGACCACATAGGCATTTTTCCACATTGACATAGAGGACAGGCTAAGAAGTCACGAGCCGGAATAAGCAACAAATCGCCTTGCGTTCCTGTCATTCTTTTACACAATACTCTGTTCGAAGTATGATTGAACACGTGTATTTTACTTCACCCACCTGAGGACTTTATCCAGATTTATAACACCAGCAGAGTGACATGGAGGCCGTGAGCAAAAGCTGTGACAGAACTGTTGGCTGATTTCACAATGTCTCCGACACGAATTTGCCATGGGCGATTCATCTTGCCGCAGTATCGGCCAGCACAAAGCTGCGCCGTCACCGTCACCGCGTGTGTTCGCCAATAAATTTCCTCGGGGGTGCAATCCTGAGCCACACGACAAAAAGCCGGCTTCCACGGCATGCTACCCATAGCGGCGGACAAGTCCGCAAGCACCGTATCACAATGGTCGTTTCCGAAGTTGAATATCAAGGAGGAGCAGCGTGATCAATCTCTGTTAAAAGGCGCTCAGATGGTAATCAATCCCTTCCCTACTCGGCTCCGCAGGGCACACGTGACAAATAGTCCCACAGTCCTGCCCAGTCGGCGCCAGACGCTATCGGTGGCAGCTCGCTTGCTAGCGTTGGATTCGAGTCGCGTGATGCTTCATGCAGTATTCAGAGCATTGAGCGTGGGTGTAACCGACGGAAATGTCGAATGTCATGGGTCTTGAAAACGCGCTTCTGTTCAGAGCTCATGGAATTAAATGCGGCCATGAATAAAGAGCCCGTGATGCATGGGCTGTCTGCCAGCCTACGCAGTTTGGTGGTGGGAAGTTGTGCTGATTTAAGATAAGAGTCGCTCCAGTTAGAAAGACGATGCACACCCGGTATACACGGTACCGGCACACGGTGCTGTCCACAGCACTGTGCTGTGCAC
Source organism: Ashinkailepas kermadecensis (assembly GCA_034440615.1). NCBI lineage: Eukaryota > Metazoa > Arthropoda > Thecostraca > Neolepadidae > Ashinkailepas > Ashinkailepas kermadecensis. The sequence goes on along the minus strand of JAOTOM010003648.1, from coordinate 114,570 downwards.
AGAAAACGCGCTACTCTCGGCCTGCGTAGCATTGCCGAGGCGCTAGCCGAGCCCGCACACCACTTCACACGTGACCCCGACTGAAATCGCACATTAGCCTGCTGGCAACACGCGACCATGACACAAAATGGACCGCGACGTGGTGACGCTGAATGGCCGGTGACACCGTAGCACTCAGTCAGTAGGTGACAACACGGGCTGCCACACGACCACCAGCAAACCCACCAGCGAAACGGTGCAGCTCGCGGACAATTTGTGCGGTGTAATCATTCGACAAATTTCACTATATAGTCATCAGCAAGCCGCAGCGGTTGTGGGCATGACAGATGCAAATTTGTCACTGTCGAAGCCGTTGGGCTATTTTTCGTTGAAGAGAATCGCCTTTGTGTTCAGCAGTGTTCAGCACATCAATAGCGATAGCGGTCTGCATGAGGGGCACGAAGTGACGTGTTCCATGAAAATGATGCAGCTGAGTTTGATGTTTGAGGGAACTCTGAGTCAGGGGCATGATACAAACAGTGGCTAGTGGTGCTCGGGACGTGAGTAGCGTGACACAGAAGAAAGAGAAGAAAGAGAGGGAAGGAAAGGATATAAATATATATATATATATATATATATATATATATATCTATATATATATATTTTTTATATATATTTATATATATTATATATATTTTTTGTGTGTGTGTGTGTGTGTGTGTGTGTGTGTGTGGTGTGTGTGTGTATCTGTGTGTGTGCTAGTATGGTGTGTAAATGCAGCATAATAAAAAATGTATTTTTAAAATGATAAAAATGGTGGCAATACTGTAGAGGAAGTGTATGAAAATAATAACTTATTCAGGTTCTAATTGCTGTGCCAAATAAATATGCCATTAGTCTTTAAGTACTCGAATACCATTGGGAAACGTTGTAAGATTTCCTTTGTAATAAGGTTAATTTAAAAGGGGTCAAAGTTGTAAGATTTGTGTTAAAACAATTTAACATTTGAGCCTATGCGTCAATTATAGCTTTTTGAATGCTATTATCTCTTTAATACTTAAAATGTTAGTCTAAATGGAAGTAGTTGAGTATAATTTGATCAAATGAAATACACTTAACATGCTATTCATAATTAATATCTTGGAATCTTACACGGAAGTAAAAGCATTAAATCTATAGATTTTCATGTGTTAAATTTGATTAAAATACTTCTTTGTATCTAATATAATTCATTAATTTTAGTGAAGATTGTTGACGTCTCTGTTGTCCTTTAAAAAAAAAAATTGTATGCTTCGTATGCCAGTGAAATCTAGGGTCAAAATATTTGCATTGGATAGAATTTAAAAAAATAAGAGTATTTAATCAGGAATGCAATTAGAGACGAAAATGCGTGCCAGGACCCACGGTTACGTGTCAAATTAAAACGGTTTAATGAAGCTTTAACATCGTATTTTAAAGATTGCTTTGAAAATTTTGAAAAGTAGAATTTTAAACTTTTATAAATAATTTCATTGCTGAGGTGATAAGTTATTTTTGAAACCAGGATCAGGTACCGTGTTATTGACTTTTTAAAAATGTTTTGGAGTAGTATTTATTTAAAAGGAAATTTAGCGGATTTAACGGACGCTGAAGCGAAAATTCGGCTTTATATGATTCGGTTTATATTCGGTTGATTTATATATCAATTTAGTATATATTTCAGATGAGATGTCATATACATATATATATATATATATATATATATATATATATATATATATATATGTATAATACATATATATATATATATATATATAAATATATATATATATATATATATATATATATATATATATATATATATATATATATATATATATATATATATATATATATATATATATATATATATATATATATATATATATATATATATATATATATATATATATATATATATATATATATATATATATATATATATATATATATATATATATATAGATATAGATATGCATATATAGAATGGTGTGCTACTTACCACGTCAATGATGTGGTGCAGGGAGAGGCTGAAGTTGACGTGCAGCGGCTCTGCCGAGTTACGTGCCGGCCGCACCGACGGGTCGTAGTTGGACATGAGGTACTGCGTCAGTCGGTACTCGCTCTCGTCACAGAACACCCGACTCACTGTCGCACAGACGGTGCATCCCCAGGTCAGGCTGGGTCAAAGCACCATGTTAGGATATCAGACTCACTGTGGTACAAACGGGGTACCGCGAGGTCAAGTTGGGTCAAAGTACCATGTCAGGACATCCGATATACTGTGGTACAAACGGCGTTCTAAAGGTTCAAGCTGGGTCAGAACATCCGATTCACTGTGGTACAAATGGAGTATCACAGGGTCAAGAAGAGTCATACACGCTGCTTCTCATATCAGAACACCCTTACACCCTGATGAGGAGCTATACCGAGAGATACACAGCGCCACTGCAGTCACAGCCAGGAACGCAGGAAAGCACCGATAACTGAGTGTGAGAGGCGAACATCTTTCGGGGTTAATTATTTCGGTATATCATGTTAACCCAAGAGTCACTGTGGGGAGCTTGAATTGCTCCAACCCTTTGGTTTATCTTGAACAGCGCCGAAACCGCCACCGCCAGCGAGCTCAAACTTTGGGCATTCTCAAATGAACAACTATGCTACACATTGACAAATAAGTCCAAGATCAATACAGGTCGCGTCATTATGACTTGACAAAGATCTTGATAACTGCTCACATTTGGGCATGAATTCATGGAATTGATTAATTAATGGAAGCCTGAAAATGAATAAATGCGCGCGACTGAGAACACATTTGGATAAGATTATCATAATTTCAAGTGTGTCAGGTCCAGGGGGGTGCGCTCCAGCATTGTAGTCCAATAAAAAAGGGAGACGCTTGAGCCGACCAATCAGCGTTTGACGACCTCCGTCGGTCGTGACAATGGTAAACAAACACATGTTGTCTTTAGTGCGGCGAAACCGGTGACATTCACACAAATACCAAATTTGTTTCCCTGTCAGCGGTGACATTGTGATAAAGTAGTATTAAAGATCAAGATTAAAGTAGCAAGAATGTCTTTGTAGAAAATTAGCACGAAAAAATGAATATCATATGAATAATAACTTCCACAAGTTTTTCCTTACAGCCTTTACTATTGCCACGATCGGCGGAGGTCGTCAAACGCTGATTGGTCGGCTCAAGTTTATAGAATTGATGGTCCTCTCAAGCGTCTCCCTTTTTGGGAAGCGGAGCGTTCTACCTGGTGTTCTATAGCCTTGGTCAGGTCCATCCAAGGCTATAGAACACCAGGTACAACGCTCCGCTTCTCAAAAAGGGAGATGCTTGAGTCAACCATCAATTATATAAACTTGACCCGACCAATCAGCGTTTGACGACCTCCGCCGATCGTGGCAATAGTAAAGACCGTAGGGCAAAACTTGTGGAAACTATTATTCATATATTGTTCTATTTTTCGTGCTAATTTTCTACAAAGGCATTCTTGCTACTTTAATCTTGATCTTTAATACTACTTTATCACAATGTCACCGCTGACAGGGAAACAAATTTGGTATTTGTGTGAATGTCACCGGTTTCGCCGCACTAAAAACAAAATTTGTTTGTTTATCATTATCACGATCGACGGAGGTCGTCAAACGCTGATTGATCGGCTCAAGCGTCTCCCTTTTTGTATTGGACTAAAATGCTGGAGCGCACCCCCCTGGGTCGATCTGATCCGCCCGTGGTTAGATTCAAGGTCGTGTTAGGTCAACTGTGTGCATGCTTTGCGTGCGTGATCGTTGCGTGTTTCGTAAGTATGTTGGTGCACTGACGACGACAATGTGCCCATTTGTGGGCCCTACACATTCAAATAACCAGGGGCACGATCAAGCATCATCCCTCAAGTTACTGGATGGTATGGGATGTCTTCATTTTTTTTCTCTCTCACGATGTTGTTCAATGTTTCTTGTTGTCACTTTTCTATGGTACAGATTGATCTTTGAATTGGAATTTAACTACATGAATGTGACCTATGCAAATGACAGTTGTTGTCCTTGTACATGAGCATTCACATGGTCTGAATGCTAAAATCAGGCATTCAGGTGAATAATGGTCCAGAAATCTTGAAATTATTTTTACTTCCTCGTCATCGGTGAACTCTAGGACAACAAAGCTAAATGTGACACGATGAATGTTGTTAGTCTATCTATTGCACTCGGCATAATTTGTATTCACCCATTAGTTCCAGAGGTACGAGGGAACATAACACCCTTCCCCCAGTGACTGATGTTTGGTAGAACACGCCAGTGACTGTGGGCTAAAGTAGGTGTTATGATAAAATCACAACAAAGAAGAGTACGGCGCATGCCTCTCTATCCTCACGCCAACGGTTAAAGCGATAAGCCGGCCTCACTGTGCCATAACAGAAGGTGGCACGGTTGAACCCGTAGTGGCGTGTGTAAATACTGCACTCCAGCCAGTTCAGATAACACCCATGATCAACGTCTGGTACGCTGGAGAGCACTCGAAAAGCTACCTTTGAACTGCGCATGCTACAATTATTGTGCTAATCGCTAGGTTAGCCATGACACAGACTGGCTGGTATTATTTTCCCATGCCGACGAAGTAGCGGTGGAAATTTACATATCCCTGGCGATACACATGCCACACACGAATATGCAATGAGCAACTAAGTAGTTCGTCCTCTTTGACACGCAGCCTCGGTATTTCGCATGAATTCAATCGGAGTCAGAATGATCCATCGGGGCGCAGGCTGGCCACAGTTGGGGGCCGTTCCGAGTAGTCTGCTCCGACCTCACTCAGGGCCAGGATCATCCACGTGGAGTTGGCCGGTCACAGTTGGGAGACGTTCCGAGCCCCCTGCTCCGACGTCACTCAGGGCCAGGATCAGCCACGTGGAGCAGGCTGGCCACAGTTGGGAGACGTTCCGAGCCGCCCGCTCCGACTCGTGTTCGGGCGCGATTCTGACTGCCACCGCAGCGCGGGCCGGACCGCGGGCCGCACCGCAGTGCCCGTGACTGTCGGCCAGCGACTCTGGCCAGCCCAACCCGGCCGGGCTGCGGGCCGCACCGCAGTGCCCGTGACCGTCGGCCAGCGGCTCTGGCCAGCCAGACCCGGCCGGACCGTGGGCCGCACCGCAGTGCCCGTGACCGTCGGCCAGCGGCTCTGGCCAGCCAGACCCGGCCGGACCGTGGGCCGCACCGCAGTGCCCGTGACCGTCGGCCAGCGGCTCTGGCCAGCCAGACCCGGCCGGACCGTGGGCCGCACCGCAGTGCCCGTGACCGTCGGCCGGCGACTCTGGCCAGCCAGACCCGGCCGGACCGTGGGCCGCACCGCAGTGCCCGTGACCGTCGGCCAGCGGCTCTGGCCAGCCAGACCCGGCCGGACCGTGGGCCGCACCGCAGTGCCCGTGACCGTCGGCCGGCGACTCTGGCCAGCCAGACCCGGCCGGACCGTGGGCCGCACCGCAGTGCCCGTGACCTCGGCCAGCGGCTCTGGCCAGCCAGACCCGGCCGGACCGTGGGCCGCACCGCAGTGCCCGTGACCGTCGGCCGGCGACTCTGGCCAGCCCAACCCGGCCGGACCGCGGGCCGCACCGCAGTGCCCGTGACCGTCGGCCGGCGACTCTGGCCAGCCCAACCCGGCCGGGCCGCGGGCCGCACCGCAGTGCCCGTGACTGTCGGCCGGCGACTCTGACCAGCCCAACCCGGCCGGGCCGCGGGCCGCACCGCAGTGCCCGTGACCGTCGGCCGGCGACTCTGGCCAGCCCAACCCGGCCGGGCCGCGGGCCGCACCGCAGTGCCCGTGACCGTCGGCCAGCGGCTCTGGCCAGCCCAACCCGGCCGGACCGTGGGCCGCACCGCAGTGCCCGTGACCGTCGGCCAGCGGCTCCGGCCAGCCAGACCCGGCCGCACGTGCTCCTGCCGCGATCCTGACCGTCGTCAACAGACGCGGCTCTCCGGCCGTCGGGCGACAACACTCGGCCACGTTCTGCCGCCGCTCCGGCGGTTGTTTGGTGGACGGCGGCGGCGTGGCCGGCCGCGGTAACGTGCTGTAGTCGGCGGGATTTAATGGTGGGCCGGCGTTAATTTGTCACAAGGACTCCAATGGCGGCACGGCACAGTGATTTCGCGCCGCTTCAAAACAGTCGACCGTCGAATGCTAATGACCGGCCCGACGACAGCGAAATCGGCGCCCGATGGCGAACCGATTGACGCATTAGAGACAGCCGGCGCCGACAGACGCGGCAGTCGATAATCGGTCCAGCCGCCTGCGACAGACGTGTCCGCGGGAGGATCGTCGGGTTCCCCCGGCAATGGCGGCAGGGCGCTCAGCCACCCTCCCCCGCTCTACAGCTTGCCAGACTAAACGACACAGCGCTGTCAAACTTTTGACGCCTCCGGCCGTCAATTCTATACCTTGTGTCAAAACTTTCATCAGAGTCCATTCTAGGTTACTGGTTACGCCGTCATAAAGGAGCCAAGTGTTCCGCTTCGACGCTCGGAATTGAGGATTGCTGCTCCGGTCAGTAGATTAGCGCCGCAACATGCTCTATGTCTACGTGTGGGTCAGAGTGACACATGAGGTTAATGTAAACCGAACTAAGACCATCCCTCACCTCATCCTAGGCTATCATAGATCTCCACATTTGCATCGAAATTTGGGATAGGAATCATGGTTCATCCAACTGCCAGCTGCTCCTGGCTATAACCTGCCACAGATGAGCGTACAATACCATTCCGATGACATGAGGGTCCGGTCTAGGAGTCCGTGCGACGTAACATGAAGCTCCAGCGTAGGAGTCTGTGAGACGTAACATGAAGCTCCAGCGTAGGAGTCCGTGTGACGTAACATGAAGCTCCAGCGTAGGAGTCTGTGTGACGTAACATGAAGCTCCAGCGTAGGAGTCCGTGTGACGTAACATGAAGCTCCAGCGTAGGAGTCCATTTAATTGTGAGAAGAAATGGACGATTTCCTTGCTTGACATGATTGAAAGTAAAATAAGGTGAAACGTTTTGGCCCACATTGACAAGGAATGCTATGCTTTTAATACAAAATAGATATATTAGATCTCAAACTTTTCGATCATGGATCATTTTCAAGAGTGTACTTGAGAAGCGTAGGAGCTACAGACTCCGTGTCTGGCTGGAGTGCAGCTTAGGAACACTCTTGAAAATGATCCATGATCGAAAAGTTTGAGATCTAATATATCCATTTTGTATTAAAAGCATAGCATTCCTTGTCAATGTGGGCCAAAACGTTTCACCTTATTTTACTTTCAAGCGTAGGAGTCGGTGTGACGTAACATGTAGGTCCAGCGTAGGAGTCCGTGTGACGTAACATGTAGGTCCAGCGTAGGAGTCCGTGTGACGTAACATGTAGGTCCAGCGTGGGAGTCCGTGTGACGTAACATTTCCAAGTCAGCATGGATCGAATAGATATTAGTCCAAATCATAGGTATCGATCTTAGCTGCATCTGAATATGGTACTTTGTGCAAACCAGTGGCACGAGATTCATATGCCAGGAAGCCCAACAGGTACTTTTACCCTTTTGTCAAGGTGTTCAGAGCTCGAATTTAAATGGTGCATATTAGAAACATTTGATCATCATATCATCATTTGATATTTACTTATTATGGCTATATTATTTTCATGTACGAACCAGCATTGGGTGCTGAAATAAATCAACTGGTGTGGGATGGTAAAATTCCAATGTATTACTTAACCTGACCATGACGTCAACCATGTGACGTCAACCATGACGCCATGGGAAATCTTATGTACTCGTCAGATTCACAAGATCAGGGCTATCGATTGTTGTCTGAATCAGGAAGATTGTCGATTGAGTGACGGGATAAATCAGTAGTACGATACGACTTCCGAAACCAAATTCATTTTGCCTTTGATTTGAACTGTGCCGTTGTCTATGATCCCGAAGGTAAATACTTCCTGTACCGGAACACACACAGCACAGGAACAACGATCGTCGTTTGAATTGGCTCGATCCGTCCATCGGTTGCTGAAACAGATGCGAATTCGATGCCGTCACCCGCTCCAGTCAATGGTGTTCGGCCAAGGTACCAGTCACTGTCGCGTTCAGGTCAGGTCAGGAAGTCAGATCAGGTCAGGTCGCGGACTGCCGACGGCCCAGTACAAAGTCGGCTATCGATGAGCAAGTATTGCGCGATGGAGTGGAACAGGCCAGGGCTCCGATGTGAACCCAGAATATAGCACTATGTTGATGCTGAAGGATCTATTACTTGTCAATACTTGTCCACTGGCAAATTATTCTCAAACCGACCAACAGGTGCCTGCCAGTGGCAATGTGTTTCTATACATGGACGGGCTATAAATCTCACAACACTGCACCGATTGTCAGCATGGCGTGGATCTTACCTGAATCCAATATATCAATATCTAAATCTTATGGATCTGATATGGATCTATTGGATCTGACGTGGATTGACTGATGTAGGCTCGACGTGGATCTGACTTAGTGGATCTAACTAACATTGGTTTGTCTGAGGTGGAACTGATGTGGATATGGCTGATGTGCAGGGGGGTTATTTTAGAAATCAACGCCCGTGCTGGCATGTATCTGGCTAGCGTGGACCTGACTGACGTGGCTAGCGTGGATCTGACTAACGTGTATCTAGCTAGCGTGGATTTGATTAGCATTGGCTTAGCTAACGCCACCGGTAACTCCAGAGGATACAGTAATTTGCATCTATCGAACGTTTCTCGGAAACTTAGCTGTACTTTCCGCAACATATAGTTGAAGTCTTAGAACAATTGCATAATTTTCAGAAACACTGAAATCAACAAATGCATTCAAATTCTGGAGGCTTATGTAACTCCATGGGATGGTATTGTACAAATGCGCCTTCCGATAAAAGCTTGTCGCCTTCCCGACCGACTTTTGATTTACCTTTTGGACCAAGCCCAGCTTAAATGGATTTAGCTAAAATGTGTGGTGGAAATGGATTTAGCTGAAATGTATACCGGAGCGTGGATCTCACGACTGTGAGATTGATCACCAAGAGCAGCTTCACAATTTATAGACAGTTAGGTTTCTAGAGGCTGTGGTGTCCTTGCACCTGCTTCGACCTGTATGTATCTTGTTTCATGAAGGAGCCCCTCCACGGTTGGCGTGAAATAGATGGGGTAGTTTTCCTCGATCTACGCGGTTAAGTTTGACAAAGATAAGCGCTATGCTGGAGCACACATACTAGACGGGGACTTAGAAGGTGAAGAAAAATCGATTGGGAAGGACAAAAATTGTACTCAGATAAGGCAAAATCAATAATGCCTTGGGGAACTTAACCAAAACAATTGGATGCTTTGAGGGCTCCTCCAGGAGTATTTAGTATAAATACACTCTTGCTGTAATATTGGTAGAAATTGAGCAAATTGTAGTGACGCGCCTAGACGTAAACGTTCGGGATGGGAGGATAATTGCCTGTATTGCTTCCCCCGGTAATGCCCGTGACATCTACCCATGCAACACGAATTCAGATGCGTAACATCATATTTGTAAAGGGATGGGGACAAGGAAAATTTGGGAAAAGAATACACTATGAAGAGGAAAACTTTTTGCAAAGCGTGCAGGGCAAATTGATTTTCTATAGAAGTAAAGGTGACAAGGCGAGATGTCATGAGATCCAATGAAGCTAGAATATCAGGTGAATTGTGTGGGGAAAAGCAAATAAACGACCAAGAAACCTCTAAGCTTCCTCGACACCGCAGTATCTTTTATTAACAATGTCTATGTTTTGGGAAACTATGTGAAATTTTCAACAGAGCATAGATGGTCTGCAATATCGTCAAGTATATCCTATCTCAGCGGAAGAGCTTGACGGCTTAAGAACGCTTCCTTTTATGAGAACGCTCCCCTATGGAAGGTGCCAAGCGTACAACCGCGACTAGAGATTATGAGCATGGGAGTCCTAGATATTCTGAGTGTATGGGAGTCGAAATTTTGATTTCGTAATGCGTTTACACCACGTGCTTCCAATGGATGTTGACTTATTACACTGCTGGCAAGACAGTGCAATCATTCAAAATAATTTTGACCAATTCGATAATATATACATTGGGGCAGAAATACACATTATTGGGGATCATGAGAATTGTCTTTAGACATGCTAATCTTGCACACATGTGCATCAATGCTAAGAAGGCATGGCACGCATAGTGGCTTTATGCAAGAGAACTCTGGTCTGTTTTTGACCATACTTTGGGTACTGATGTTCCACACCTCTGTACCCTATGACAACAGTTACCAGAGCGTTTCAAGTCTCAAAGCTCATTATCACGCCACGGAAAAGTAATATTTACGCTTGCCATCCTCGGGGAGCAGGGGAGGGAGGGGGATCTGATATCTCGTTGTAGGTGGAACCTTCCCCGAATGTCGAGTGTGTCTGCAGCCAGACTCGCAGACGGCGCCAGGCCAGCACCTAGTTCAAGGCGAGACCCGGGTGTTAAGGATTTATAGACCATTACGTGGAAATTATCATCTTTATGAAATAATAACGCCTTGAAATGCCACGGTTTAACAGATCGGGTTAGCATACTTAAACCATAACAATTTTGAAGAATTGACTTCATGCATGATGGTCGTTGCATACTAGCAGCATTTATGACGGCTGCAATTTATCGATACTAATTGCAAATACTTCAGCAAACTTAAAGCAAGAATGTTCCTGAACATTCGGCGTACATTTAGCATATTTTTGCTTCACAATACAAGCATCTTCCCAACTTAGGCTCGACAACTGATTTGAGAAAAAGGCCCTGCTTTGAGCGGCAATCTCTACAGCTGATGACAGTCGCAATCACCAACGTACCTGGCGAGGCTAATTATTAACGCATGTTAGCACCGGGCTATCGATTAAGCTACTGCTAACGACATCTTCTCGGAAATGCACAGCCTTTGAATCCTCCGTTCTAAATATCCTGCCTGCGACTGTGCCGGTGTGTGACGTTCTGTTGCTGGTAGCATTCGCTAATTACTAGCATTGACTTCACTCATTTAATATGTAGGCACGAACAAATGTTGACTAGAATCAAGCATACCATACTTGGTACCGCCTGTTACAGGAATACAAAATAATATGCTGAGAGCAATACATCACAGCAGAAGCACCTGACAGAGCACTTTGGCAAAACTCATGCACGTCAGCATGTAATCGCAAAGAAGCTCGTGCGGTACATTCTACGATACCGCTCAACCTGACGGATATTTATACGAACCGAACAATCACTCGATCTGTGGCTTCTGATGCTTATCATGCGCGTCAACCACACGAAGATGTGCTTCCCAGCGCACGATGTTGCATGCCAGTGCCGTGCTGCACTTTATGAGATTGAGTCAGTGGTGGCATCATTGTGCAACGACCTCTAACACAACAAGTGTTCGTGGGGTGGGCGGACGACAGCAGGGACGCCCGCCGGCTCGATCCGGCCACTGTCCCGCCGGTGACATCACAGGCACCGCACGCTCCTTCCGCCGCCTTCGGTCGGCCGTCGAGTTCTTCCAGCAGCGCGGCGGCCGAGGATAAGACCTACTGTGAGCCGGGCTGGCCGCCGACCAGCCCGACTAATGTCGCCGTTTACGAGCGCCGGAGTCAACCGACCGCTGCTTCCTGCAAATGTGTCGGTACTGGGACGAGGAGAGAGAACACGACATCGGCGCTCAACCGATCGCTGCCTCCTGTAAATGTGTCGGTCCTGGGACGAGGAGAGCAAAGATCACATCGATAGAAGCCTTGCGACACTTCTTGGCTTAACGACTCTGCTCTGTGGTGTGCCAAGCTGTTCTTGATCTGGAAATATTGGTCTGGACCCTGGAACAAGGCTGTTGCAGCCTATATGTGGTTAATGCGCTGTCATACCGGCCTCGGAATATGTCAGCATTGGCTCCTGATCCTGAATCGCCGGATCATGGTGTTCAATCACATGGTGATCATGGAAGGAAAAACTTCAGCATGACTCTTGCCCTGTAAACTTTGAGGAGCTTTCAACTTTGAAGTGGCCTCGGTATATTGGTAGGGACAGGGCCCGGCGAAACTGATGCGGAGAGCATCAGTCAACCTAGTGGTACCGTTCTAGTGGTAAGGTACCGTTCTAGTGGTACACAACCTAGTGGTACCGTTCTCGACCAGCAGCACCTACTCTAGTGGTACCGTTCTCGACCAGCAGTACCTACTCTTGGAACCTGTGACACTGTCCTTGATCCAGCGACATTACCTTGCCGACGTGATGCCGAGGTGGGATTCTCCTCTGGTCTCAGTCATGTTGCTATGGATCCTTCAGAGCTGTTATGGGCCCTCATTCAGCGTATGTTGGATCCGGCGGCATCATCCTGGGTCCTGCAAAGCTGTTCTGGATCTGGCGACGCCATCTTGGATCCGGTGACACCGTTCTGGATTTGGTAACACAGTTCTGCATCCTGTAGCGTTGTCCCGCGGAGCTGGATTCATTATTTGGGATCCAGTGGCACATTCTGAATCTGGTGACACAATGCTGTGTTCTGGGAAGCTTTATCTGGTGACACTGTTCTGGATCCCACGACAAGGTTGTGTATAAGTTGCCTCGTATTCAGAGACTATTCTGAATCTGGAAATTGTTCTGGATCCGGCGGAACCACTTTGAAATCGGTTCGACCGCTCACATGACATGCCAACACGCTGTCAAAGTACAGTGGCAGAGTTTTCCGGGTGGGAGGCCGGCCGACGTTGGCGATGAAATCGATAGCCGTCCCAGTCCCCCCTCTCTCCTGGGAAAGAGCGGGAAATGTCAGCTCCACGCGCCTCGGCAATACTGACCGTTTTGACTGTGCATGGGCCATTTGTTCCGAGGTGTTAGGCGACCGCTATCTGCCGCCAATGTTAAACATATTCCAATAAAGAGCACAGTCGTGAATGGCGTCGTGTCCTGATTCGGTTCTTGTCGCACGTTTGAAGAAGAATGAGAGAAGGTTGAGCCGATCTGGGTGAAGATGCATTTGTCGTCGGTAAGCACAGGAACTCACTGACTAGTTAGTTCGGAAATCAGCTGTGTGTCCAAGGCCTCTGTTAACAGAGCACCCTGATGAAAATTATAAACATAAAATAGGTCTAGACTGTAAGTGCATATAATACATGCATATAATCGTTCTCAGTCAAGCCCAGGTGTATAGCTAAGAGCTCCTTAGTGTGATGTGTCTAAGCAAAATACAAATATTAAGAGGAGCCTACGATGCTAAGACCCACGAAATAAAAAAAAAATATTGGTGAAGCTGGCCGACAAGATTCCATGTTTAAATCTCCTCTTGCAAGAGCTCAAGGGAACACTGGAGGAACTCCAAAGGGAGCTATCCCAAGGAGCTAGAAAGTAGCACCTGTGGTGCCAATGTACACAGCTATAGTGGGCGCGTGCTTGCCATGCACGAGTTCATGTTCAGGACTAGCTAGGATCCGAGCAGACAGCGTGCGTACCGGAAGTCGCCACATGCATCAATAGTTAACCACGCTCTTGAAGCACAAGTGTTTTCAATCGCTGGAGTCTGCACATGCGCATCACTTCTGCTTGTCATTTAACCCTCGCTTGTATTCGGCATTTTACCACCTTCGGCCGTATAGGGGGGGGTACGACCCCCCCCCTGGCGATTCGAAACCGTGCATGTTACGAAAACGAACCAAATACGAAAGTTATAGATTCGGCCGAGATCTCGCGATTGGAATTCAGTATGACCTTCTAAGGTCAATGGTTGACCTTTCAGGTCAGATCAAATGTCTAAAATTGATTTTGTTTTGTATTTTCCGAAGAAAATCGTCAGTTATATCGAAACTACTGTCTAAATATGCACGACATGGCCGGAAACATGTTTATTGGGACCTTGCGAACATGACGACATGTGACACGATGTGATCGGACTAATATGTCATGCACCAAATGAGGTCAAAGCCGTGACCCCAAATATCCAACTTTTTTAAGAGTGGTTCCAATTTCGAAGTTTAGAGTGCCTTAGGGTAAAAATGGACGCTGAATTCGAATTCAGCACGAAAAATTACCGTAGGTCAGCTAAAAAAGGTCGGAAGGTCAAACGAGGTCAACCGAGGTCACCGATTTTTGGAACATTATTTTTCCAATGGGAACCCATCTGGGCATTGCAAAATTGCATTGCAAAACACATAATACCAGTCGATGTAGGCAACAATGTCATGTTTAGGTGCGATAATCACATTTGTTGAAAACTGCTCGGAGGTGCTCCCTTTTATGACCTCATAACTCTGTGACCTGACATGCCCTCCCAAAAAAAATTCACCAAAAGTCGTCAAAAGGTTGCCCCAGAGGGTACTGAAAATCTCAGAGCGATCCGTTCATCGGTTTGGAAGGAATACACAAAAAACCTTAGGGGGGGGGTTGCCCCCCCCTATACGGGCGAGGGTTAATATTCCATCGAAGACAGATCACGACGTCTAGGAGTAGGAATGAAACATTAGAGAAAAACAACGCCAATGGTATAACCATGACAATAAGCAAAGGCACGATCGTGCCCATCGACAACTTCAACTCATGCTTGAGAGGTGACGGTGACCAGCGGGGCGGATGGCGGTTCCACAACGAGACTGCGCGGAACGAGAGTACCCGCATAACGACATAGACGTTAGACAGACGAAAAGCTGATGCTCCATCGTGCCCTATAACGTCGCTCTGGTGGTGCTCTGCCACACAGCAGCACGTGTGGTGAACGGCAGCTGGACACCCAGCAGAGGGAAACAGCCAACAGCGGGCACGCTCGTGAAGGTGAGAAGAGCTCAGGTGGTGGCACCAACCGGTGACATATCGCAACCATACGTTCTGCCGGTGACCGAAAGTGGTCAGAATGGCGCTGGCCGTTATCCAGGGATTCAGTGGAATTAAACACGTCAATCGATTATGATGAATTGTGTACATAGTGATACTGGAAAACTTGGAAAGAAAGCGTGATATTTGAGACAGGTTACTACGCCGGCCAGGATGCGCTTCCTTCCAGGATTGTGCGTAAGATTGTTCCGGGTAACTGTAGACACCGCAAAAATCCTGGCTTCAGCGACTGCAGTGTCACGCCATTACCGAACCGCTGATAAGACGCCAGCTTTGCGGAGGTCACTCGGCACGTGTCGTGATGAGCTCCGGCTGCTCCAGATCTCCAGCTCCGAAACCACTCCACTGTGCCGTGAGGTCGTTTCGGAGTGCTGAGACAGACGGGCCTCCCTTCGGTGGCCGCTCCACGTCAGACGGCTGTTGTTCAGGGGAGGTGAAGCTGCACTTGCAAGACGAACGCATCCCGGACAGGTGCTGGCAGGCGGGCACAGAGCAGGTGACCGTGCAAACTGGATGTGAATCCGCCGGCTTTCATCTGCAGTGTGACTGCGGCAAGGCCTGCCTGCCAAATACTTCAAGGTTATCTGGCTTTTATCCGTCCACAAGTAAGCGACCTGAAAAGAAAATGCATGGCGAAAAAGCTACAGTGAAACTGAACGCCATAAGGAAGCTCAGGAGCTGCGATCCAATTACTGCTGTCCGAGGATCCGGTCGGCTCGGCCGGTGTCAATGACGTCACGCAGGTTTTTTGTAGTCACGCGCGTGACTTCCGCGGCTTCTGGCTGACAGCTCCTGGGTGAAAACGTCTCCCCAACCACCGCGGCCCGCCCGGGCCAATCGCATGATTGAGCTATTCGTGCACGTGCCCGGCCTACGCCGGCCGGATGCGCTTCGTTTGGTCGCGTTCCATCCACGCCGACCCGTCCCGCGATCCGCCAACTGTCCCCCGACCTCCGCTCGCAGGAGGCGCGCCGTCCCCCGACGTCCGCTCGCAGGAGGCGCGTCGTTCCCGACCGTCCCCCGACTAGGAGGCGCGTCGTCCCGACCGTCCCCGACCTCCGCTCGAGGAGGCGTCGACCGTCCCCCGACCTCCGCTCGCAGGAGGCGCGTCGTCCCCGACCGTCCCCCGACCTCTGCTCGCAGGAGGCGCGTCGTCCCCGACCGTCCCCCGACCTCTGCTCGCAGGAGGCGCGTCGTTCCCGACCGTCCCCCGACCTCTGCTCGCAGGAGGCGCGTCGTCCCCGACCGTCCCCCGACCTCCGCTCGCAGGAGGCGCGTCGTCCCCGGCCGTCCCCGACGTCCGCTCGCAGGAGGTGCGTCGTCCCCGACCGTCCCCCGACGTCCGCTCGCAGGAGGCGCGTCGTCCCCGACCGTCCCCACCTCCCCGACCTCGCTCGCAGGAGGCGCGTCGTCCCCGACCGTCCCCGACCTCCGCTCGCAGGAGGCGCGTCGTCCCCGACCGTCCCCCGACCTCCGCTCGCAGGAGGCGCGTCGTCCCCGACCGTCCCTCCCCGACCGCCCACCTCCGCTCGCAGGAGGCGCGTCGTCCCCGACCGTCCCCGACCTCTGCTCGCAGGAGGCGCGTCGTCCCCGACCGTCCCCCGACGTCCGCTCGCAGGAGGCGCGTCGTTCCCGACCGTCCCCGACCTCTGCTCGCAGGAGGCGCGTCGTCCCCGACCGTCCCCCGACCTCCGCTCGCAGGAGGCGCGTCGTCCCCGGCCGTCCCCCGACGTCCGCTCGCAGGAGGTGCGTCGTCCCCGACCGTCCCCCGACGTCCGCTCGCAGGAGGCGCGTCGTCCCCGACCGTCCCCGACCTCTGCTCGCAGGAGGCGCGTCGTCCCGACCGTCCCCGACCTCTGCTCGCAGGAGGCGCGTCGTCCCCGACCGTCCCCCGACCTCGCTCGCAGGAGGCGCGTCGTCCCCGACCGTCCCCCGACCTCGCTGCAGGAGGCGCGTGTCGACCGTCCCCCGACCTCTGCTCGCAGGGGCGCGTCGTCCCCGACCGTCCCCGACGTCCGCTCGCGGAGGCGCGTCGTTCCCGACCGTCCCCCGACCTCTGCTCGCAGGAGGCGCGTCGTCCCCGACCGTCCCCCGACCTCCGCTCGCAGGAGGCGCGTCGTCCCCGGCCGTCCCCCGACGTCCGCTCGCAGGAGGCGCGTCGTCCCCGACCGTCCCCGACGTCCGCTCGCAGGAGGTGCGTCGTTCCCGACCGTCCCCGACCTCTGCTCGCAGGAGGCGCGTCGTCCCCGACCGTCCCCGACCTCTGCTCGCAGGAGGCGCGTCGTCCCCGACCGTCCCCGACCTCCGCTCGCGGGGCGCGTCGTTCCCGACCGTCCCCCGACCTCTGCTCGCAGGAGGCGCGTCGTCCCCGACCGTCCCCCGACGTCCGCTCGCAGGAGGCGCGTCGTCCCCGACCGTCCCCCGACCTCTGCTCGCAGGAGGCGCGTCGTCCCCGACCGTCCCCCGACCTCTGCTCGCAGGAGGCGCGTCGTCCCCGACCGTCCCCCGACCTCCGCTCGCAGGAGGCGCGTCGTTCCCGACCGTCCCCCGACCTCTGCTCGCAGGAGGCGCGTCGTCCCCCGACGTCCGCTCGCAGGAGGCGCGTCGTCCCCGACCGTCCCCCGACGTCCGCTCGCAGGAGGCGCGTCGTTCCCGACCGTCCCCCGACCTCCGCTCGCAGGAGGCGCGTCGTCCCGACCGTCCCCGACGTCCGCTGCAGGAGGTGCTCGTTCCGACCGTCCCCGACCTCTGCTCGCGAGGCGCGTCGTCCCCGACCGTCCCCCGACTTCTGCTCGCAGGGGCGCGTCGTCCCGACCGTCCCCGACGTCCGCTCGCAGGAGGTGCGTCGTTCCCGACCGTCCCCGACCTCTGCTCGCAGGAGGCGCGTCGTTCCCGACCGTCCCCGACCTCGCTGGTCGTCCCGACCGTCCCCCGACCTCCGCTCGCAGGAGGCGCGTCGTTCCCGACCGTCCCCCGACCTCTGCTCGCAGGAGTGTCACCACCGGCCGTTTCTGGTTACACAGCGTCTGCCGGTCATTAGTAGTCCAGTAGTCCGCATGCAGAAGAACAAAGGATAATTAATCAGATCGGCAGGAGCGCACGAGCGACTCCTGACTGGCGGTCGCTCGTCACGCCCGTCAGCCTGGCTGGCGGACAGCTGGTGCAGCTGCCCGCCACCCCCGCCAGCCTGGTTGACGGACAGCTGGTGCAGCTGCCAGTCACCCACGCCAGCCTGGTTGCCGGACAGCTGGTGCAGCTGCTCGTCACGCCCGCCAGCCTGGTTGACGGACAGCTGGTGCAGCTGCTCGGCACGCCCGCCAGCCTGGTTGACGGACAGCTGGTGCAGCTGCCCGCTACCCCCGCCAGCCTGGTTGACCGACAGCTGGTGCAGTTGCTCGGCACGCCCGCCAGCCTGGTTGACGGACAGCTGGTGCAGCTGCCCGTCATTCTGGCCTGTCTCCGCTATTGTTGAGCAAAGCCGGCGTTTGCAAGGAATCTATTGAGCCGAGCTCTGAGACCAGCCTAATGGTTACGAAGAAAACCGATGACTGTCAAGATGCAGATAGTAGGTTCCCAAAATGAGCTTCATGGCTGACACCGTTTTGTTGTGGAGAACACATTTCTTCACCTCGCGTCGGGGCATGAACAGTAGCTCGCATACTCACACTGAACGGTCTCGAAAGAAATCTGTGTTTTAGCACTACGCACATGGTTTTGCTTCTCTTCACTTGGAGTATTGCATCAGAGTGCTCATTCGGTGTCAATATTTTGCATGCTGTATGTAGATCCGTTGCCCACTTTAGCGCATCATCAATAAATATCAGTAAGTTTTCTAATTTGTGTGGGCGAACTCGAAGCCCTCCAATTTTCAGTTGGACCATCCAATAAGAAATCAATACATATTTGTAATATGGGCACTCTGGGTTACTGACTCCAATGTGTTTTGAATTCATCGGCATTCTTGGTCCTTTCAAATTATCTTTTTTTCGAACTCCAACTCTGCCTTGAACAAGGCGGGCTAATCAATGGTTTGGTTGCTGTATCTTCCAGCGGGTAGGCCAGTTGGTGATGACAGAAGTGG
The DNA here is from genome assembly GCA_034440615.1 of Ashinkailepas kermadecensis. Taxonomy (NCBI): domain Eukaryota; kingdom Metazoa; phylum Arthropoda; class Thecostraca; family Neolepadidae; genus Ashinkailepas; species Ashinkailepas kermadecensis. Next base: position 95,620 of record JAOTOM010003648.1, on the reverse strand, counting down.
ATTGCCACACATTTGGGCGATAACGTCATGTAGGGAATATGATGTGGGCTGCCGCTGGAATAACCGCACCCCACACGATGAGGATTGTTTTCGGGTCCATTAGGTCGCGAGGCTACGAATTATTGAGACGGTGCAAATAAGTGAAGTCCCCACTCAGAGGCTTACCGTTAACCCTCGCCCGTGTGGTATCACCAGGGGCTGGTGATACCCTTCCCTTTAGGTTTGTTTGCGACAATGGAAAAACAGTGCCCTGCAACGCGCCGCCGTTTTCGGCCGTCAATTGCAATATCTCATCATGACCAACACGCTCGCTTTTGTTTTATGTCGCCGACACCCTTCCTTGACTTGGAAATACAAGGCTGAATTCCAGCAACCACTATGTGCTAGGGAGGTGACAAAATGCCTTGCAAGGGCGAGAGTTAACATTAAGGGTACTTCACAAACATTAACGACATCTAAGCACATTCAATTAAACTACGCTTCCCATCAGCAGGATGCAATGTCCAGTGTTCAAAGTAAGTAGCAGTTACCCATACATGAGCCGTGGTAGCGCTGGGCTCACCAGCAAGTGTGAACGCTACCAAATGTTGGGCCTGACCTCCAAATGTTGGGTCTGATCTCCAAATGTTGGGCCTGACTATCCATGCATGGGCCGTGCTGGTGCTGGGCTGACCAGCAAGTGTGAACGCCACCAAATGTTGGGCTAGGGGTGCGCTGACTGCTCCAAGGGAGGTGGGGCTGGGGAATTAAACAGCAGCTATTCCGCCATGACTTTTATAACTAAAAACAACTCTGAATTTGCGGTTGCCTTAAAGCACCACTACAATAGTGCGCTAAATGCTCCAAGAGGCCTCATGCGTCGAAATTCGATTATATTTTTAGCTGACACCTGTCTGCTATTGATTTGACTTGTGTGTCCGAAATGGTTTCCACCATCTAACACTTGTGTTGCTCCAAAACTGGCCTGCTAGCACTGCGACTACTGACCAGGCACCGACATCGCCAGATGCTGCTGGGAGACTCCGTGACCACACCATCAGAGTAATGTGGACGGCGGTAGCGTTAAAATTGTAATGTAAATGGTCCTGGAAAGCGAGGCAGGCTGCCAAGAGCTGTGGTCCAGACCTGCTCGATAGGCCAGTTCAGAGGCGGCTGAGGAGAATTTCAAGTGCCAAACTGCACCTGTAGAGGCATGCCGAACTTGAGGATGTGGTTGATGAGAAATCGATGAGAGAAAATACTTGTTATCGCGTGGTGAGCCGGTCACAATCACCAAGCACAGAGTGCTGGAGGAGATTGGCAGACCGCACACACGGTACACGGCAACAGAAACCGCCACCACACCCTCCTCAACAAGTCGTGTTTGCATGGTGTAGCGAATCTATGCTGATAATAACAAGGAACGAGAAGCGTACGTATGTTTGATAATGACATCCACTACTTTATCCTGACTTAAGGGTGCCAAAGCATGGTTTTTGTCCCCACTCCTAGAGAAATGATGCACACTAAGAAGAACAAGAAATTAGAACAGCATTAACACGCGCACTGGAGGGGTGGGGGGGGCGAAATCCGCCCACACATCCGGTTTTTCGTACATAACTCAAGATTTTACCGGTCGATATACGCCATTTTTCGCGTACCTGCTTAGAAATGTCCGACGCGTCGTTTAAAGCAAGAAAAGCAAGAAAAAGAAAAATCGAGTTAGGGGCTGTTAAAGTCAAAACATTTCGTAGCGCCAGACCACAAAAATTGGCGCTAATGCGCTTCCCGTATATAGGCAAAAGGGAAGTGTTCTTGGCAACACTAGCGACTCGTTTGATGTATGTTGTTATGCTATATAGTTTCACCGTCATGTTAGGTCACCGAGGTCAAGTCAGGTCAAGTTCATGACAGGTTAATGGAACCAAACTTGGTCAACTGTAATGTTGCCATAAATGCAAGTGACTGTCATGCAATTGATGTCGCTTTGCATGTTACTCCCTACACATTCTGAAAACTACTGTTTGTCATTGTGTATCTAAGCGTTTCCATACTTTATTCATGTACTTCACTCCTTTCTTCGAGAAGCCGATTGCGCCGAGCTGTCCAACGGAGCAGTCGGGCGGGCGGCCCGGTTCCGGTAACTGGAACAGGTAACTGACCTGATAAAGTGCTGTTATATAGGTGAACTGAGGTCAAATTCCGGGTCTAGCATCTGTGTTGCATCATTAGAAATGTCAAAAACATCATTGATGCCCATTTTGGAGCATTTAAACACAATCACAGCGATCCATAACAATGACAAGCCAAGCCACGCAAAACAAGAATATTTTGACATATGTGACTTCATTTGACCTTAAAGATATTGACTTAAGGTCATGAAATTTGCACACAACAGATTTCACTACCGTACCCATCCACCCTGCGAATTTCGTTACTCCAGCTTTAATAGGAGCCGAGATCTTAGGGGGGGGGGGGGCGGAATCCGCCCCCCTCCAGTGCGCGTAATTTTCAGAGGCCCTCCATGGCGCGTGCTAATACTTCTCTGATAATATATGCCAATCAGCCGCCATATTTGATTCGACCAAACCAATTTTTGAGGAACCAAATATCCCCAGGCGATCAGTAGTGTATCATTGTTTCCTCCGGTCTCCAATGCAGCAAGCAATGAGCCTGGAATACTTCAGATAAAATATATGTACTGCAACACATTTATCTTGAAAAAAGTTTGCCAGTGTTCGGAAAATCATACGACATTGGTTTAAGTTAGTCGGTTTGGCGGTTGGAATGCTCCCTCCTCGGCTCCACCATTGGGACAAGTAATGAACATCGGAGCAGAAATGTAGTAATTGGATTGTGCAACTTCTTGTTTTTAGGCTGCGTCTGCCAGATTAAGGATCACTGCGAAAAAACAAGAACTCATTGAATTCACCAAGAAATCATTTTGAACTGTTCACGAAAGTCGCAAACAAAAGCTCTTCCCTAGCGTAAAACTAACCATGCCCGAATGTAATTAAAATGTTTCCCAAACCCACGGTTACCAGTCTAAAAACAATGCTAGAAACGCATATAATGCCACTCCTTGGTGGAAACTTGGCCATTTAGCTCAAGATCATCCTAGGTGCTCTGTTGGTTATAAGTGAACAATCTCAAATCGTGAAGTTTAAAAAAAAAAAAAAATAACCATCTGTAGCGTACACCAGATGAAGGTTGCTTGGCAACAATTCGCTATATTAACCTGATGGTTCATTGATTCGTCACTTTAAGCTGTCAAGTCATGACTTACTACATCGCTTTGTCAAGGAGCTGTTTAAACAGTTGATTGTACGCCAGGCTAATCATCTGGAATTATATTTGGAGTCAATGATAGTTTCTGGATGTCCAAACAAGTGATCTATATCGATGCCAAAGTATGTTTGATGCAAGAGCTTTTATATGCATCAGACGTACCAACTGTGATCTAAGGCATGCGGATATAATGCACATCGAAATGCACGGATTGAGGATGAAAGCGGTACAGGACTACAGTCGGATCGCATGCTGAGCCTTCTGTTTGCTTATCCATGTAGTTTCCAGTCAAGTTCCCTATCCAATCCAATCCAACCATAGAAGGATTTTGACTATGTGGATCGCAATTACAAATGATAGGCACATGTGATAATGGACAATGTTCTGGGCATCACAACACGCAATATAGATAGTCGATAATTTACCCCGATACAGATTTTAATTTTGATCAAAGCGAAATTCGCGGACAGTGCTGACGTTTATCTGCTGAAGGACTGTTTTGTTAAATTTCCTCGTTAAGTTTTCGAGTTGCGCCCTAGAACATCGCTGCTACTTCTTAGTTGATATCTTCTTGCGCCTTCCATTGGACATTCCATGTATTGTCATCTGAGACGAAACGAAGCGCTTTATTTGATTTAACCACATGGACTGGATTGATTCAGCCCTCCATGACTGAAGGCAGCCCACAGCCGAAACTTTATATCAGAAAGATTAGCATTGATGATTGTCCATCTTCCCCTTATGTTGGCTTTTTATGCCGACCCCTCGTACGTCATTCGCCACGTACATGATATCGTCTAGAAGAGCTATGATCTCTTGACCTTGCGCTTGTGGCATGCTCGACCTGGAATTAATATTACTGGCTTTTGATTGGTTAAGTATGTTACCATCCTGAGACGCGCCGATTAGTAACTGCCCGCTTGCCGCTGTCCCATTATTTACATGCATTAAACGATAAAATTTCACTCTTTATTGATTTAAAGCACTTAACTAAATACATCTGGGTTATGTCAAACACTGTTTGCACCTAAAATGGGAGTTCTCGACGAACATTGTGCCCTGGTTACGGTTGTCTTACGACACCAAAATTTTATTCACGTGGTAGCCAGTTCTTGTTTAGCACACTTGTTCCTCCTATACATGTTCCTTAACAAAAGCTTAGACCGCTTAATATATATATATATATATATATATATATATATATATATATATATATATATATATAAATATATATATAATATATATATACATATATATATATATATATATATATATATATATATATATATATATATATATATATATACATATATATATATATATATATACATATATATATATATATATATATATATATATATATATATATATATATATATATATATATATATATATATATATATATATATATATATATATATATATATATATATATATATATATATATATATATATATATATATATATATATATATATATATATATATATATATATATATATGGTTTGAACTGTCTCGGATCTAATGATTCGCGTGTGTCTGGGGCCCGCCCCAAACACACGCACCCAGTACAACGCACCCAGTACAACTGTTACAAAACCACACACCCAGTACGACGTAGCCACTGTTCTGCAGGAGCGCACACTCTCCTTTTATGCACTTATAAATGTGGACTACATTGGACATTTTCAGAGGTGTTTTGTCGCCGTTTGGGATGTTGTTCATGACCAAGTTAGGCGTTGCTGGGCTGCGGCAGTACATGAATAGCGCTTGTTTGTCCTGGGTGTTAGTGGTGGTGAAGTTGTTCTTAATGATGCGCTTGAGCGTCTTCTCATCCTGCCTCCAGCCAGGACTCATGGTGTTGCGGCAGTAGTGATGGTGTGTTGCGCACGTTGGGTTGGAAGCAGGTGTTTGTGCCATGCATGTGTCAAGTGCTCTCCTGATTTATTGGTCTATGGCAGAAACCGGGTAGAAATTGTAACTCAGGATTTCCTTGACGCATTTAAGCTCTTGGGTCACCAACTGCCAAGATGAGCAGTGTTTAACACGAGCACTGGAGGGGTGAGGGAGAAATCCGCCCACCCCTCCGGTTTTTCGTAAATAACTCCCGATATAACTGATTGATGTATGCCATCTTCTGTGTACCTGCCTAGAAATGTCAGGCGCGTGGTTTAAATGAACAAGGAAAATCGGCTCAACATTCTTCGAGTTAGAGGCCGTCCAAGTCAACACATTTCGCAGCGCCAGGCTGTTGTGCGTGTATCGCATGTGTGGGCGCGGACCGTCGTTTATGGACAAAAATCGGTGCTGATGCGCTTGCCGTATATCGGCAAAAGGGAAGTGTTCTTGGCAATACTAGCGACTTGTTTGATGTACATTGTTATGTTGTATAGTTTCAAGGTCATGTTAGGTCACCGAGGTCAACTCAGGTGAAGTTCATGACGGGTCAATTGAACCAAACTTGGTCAACTGGAAGGATGGCATAGACGCACATGACTGTCATGCGATTAATGCCATTTTGCATGTTGCTCCTTATACATCCTGAAAACTACTGTTTTTTTGTCATTGGGAACCTAAGCGGTTCCATATTTAATTCATGCACTTCAGCCCTTTCTTCGTGAAGCCGATTGCGCCGGGCCACCCGTCCGATCAATCGGGCGGTCCGGTTCCGGTAACTGGAACCGGTAACTGACCTGATAGAGTGCTGATATATTGGTGACCTGAAGTTAAATGCTGCATCTATCATCGGTATTGTATTATTAGTCATGTCCAAAACATCATTGCAGGCAATTTTGGAGCATTTAAACAGAATTGCAGAGATTCATAACAATGTCAAGCCAAGCCAAGCAAAACAAGCAAAATGCAACGCATTTGACCTCATTTAGCCTTGAAGATCAAGGTCACCGAAGGTCATGGAATTTCTACAAGATAGAGCTCACCACCGTATCCATCTACCATAAAAATTTCGTTACTCTAGCTTTAATAGGAGCCGAGATCTTAGGGGGGGGGGGGGCGGAATCCGCTCCCCTCCCCTTCCAGTGCGTAATTTTCAGAGGGTCTTCAGGGCGCGTGTTAAAGGCCATGTGCGGCCCCTTGCTCTGATGACACCGACCTTGTGTCCGCCTGGGTACTCACTTTTGCCGCTAAGACATTTTCTGGTGCCGTACCATATCCAGAAAACTGCCTGCATAAATGGTATTTTACCTGACAACATACATCTTGATAAACCATTGTTTGTACCTCGACATAATATCCATCATACCTGCATAATTTGGAGTCCCAGCAAGCAGGAGAAGCGCCAGGTAATTCGCTCCATCCTGGTGAAATTGCAGCGATGGAGCTGAACAGTTTCCGACGCGCGTAACAAGTATGGTTGACGGATCTTCTTCGAGCCCGGCGCAAGGTGTTCACATTCGATGCACTTGTAGTGCAGTGAGCTCCGGCCGGCACAACACCAACTGAACAGAGAAAGTGGACGCTGGCATCCTGCAATGCGACACGCGTGTTCAAGCCTTCGCGCTCTGGCCATCACCACGCTAATAGCCTGCTTATGCGCACTCGCGGATAAGGACTGGAACAAGGCGTGACGTGGATCGGACGAGATTGAGGCCAGCCGATGCCGTCTGTCGCTTCCCGGGCCGCAGCGCTGTCGGACGGCGGTGAGTCAGGTGAAAAATACGCTGACTGTGGCTTTGCGACCACCAGGCGGAGGGTGGGATTGTCTCCTTCCCCGGCCAGGAGGGGCGGCACGCCTCATTACCCGACACTCCAGCGGAGCGGCACTCCTTCCCTTTCAATGGCAGCCGACGAGGCGAGTCGAGCAGTGGGGAGGCGACAGCCCCAACCGCAGTTTGTGTGGCAATGATCGAATACACTTACGCCTCCAGCCACATATGCGCCGTCTCCTCGAATAGGCCGCATTGACCTGCATTGACCTGTGTGTCAGACGGTGACATGGTCTTTCAGATCGGTGCGCATTGGCCGATGCCCACCTCGGAATGATGGCACCGACGCGTCGATGTCATTATTACCACGGCTCGATGGCTCAACGTGTCTGAAAAACGCCCAAGCAGGCACACTGCGGACAGCCTAGATCACAGCACACGCTTGCTGGGAGTAATATATCGCCGCTCACAAGATATGGGTGTGTACTCATTAGACGACACACGGAAGCCTCCCTCTCGTCGGATACCGTGTGCTTGATGTTTGATCGGTGATGTTGACAGCATCATCCGCGGACCATCTGAACGCTTTCCCACGTACGTGGCTGGGTGGACCTCCGCTCGTCTGCAACTGCATAGGGCTGCTGACGTGGTTCGATCATTTCAATTACAGCAGCGATATCATTCGGTGTCGTCGTGTTTTGAAATGATAGACACCGGTGTCAAGAGCCTCGATAGACTTTTGAAAATCGTGTGACAGAGACAGAGACTTAGACGCAAGAAACGGTGGATGATGATGAGTGATGATGATGAATGACGATGAGAGATGAGATGAGTCTCCGTCACTATGGAGGAATTCTGAACACAAGATAAATACTGAAATTGATGTACAGTGCACAGTGTGTCTGTATGACTTTGTTTTTCTCATCGCATTCGTTTTAATATTGACGTGCTCGTAGATTGGTTGTGCAACCAATGGAATTATAATATATAATGGAATACTATGTGGAATTATAGCACTATGATTCCAGACATAAGAACGTCTTGCACACCATATTGATTGTCGTTGCCAGGAAACGATACGTCCACAGCAATTGGCTGCAGCTGCAATCTATTTCCGATTTCCTTCCTCATTCCTGGTGTCATCGATTTGTCACAAAATGGCTTCACAAATTTCCTTTTCGCCTTCAACTCTAACCTGATGACGTGCAGGAGTATATGTTGAATACAGCTACCGTTGAAACAGCGCTATTGGTCGAACAACACAAGAATCCAACAGTATTGGTTCAAGTGAGATGGTTTAGACTTTAATACGAGACAATTAGTTTTCTGCCCAGCGTACAAGGATCATTGTCACAAATAATCGCCAACTTTTTGGTTCGGCATCCTGCATCAATTTATATGAATCACGCACTTAACTGAACTGAAGGAGAACAAATATCATGCCTATGCTAACTTTAGTCAGTGCACGACATTTCCTTCCTCCCGTCCCTACAATTGCGAGGATTCAGTTGAGCACAATTTATGTTGGGCCTTCCATGAGGTGTTGCACATATTTTCGCAGCGTACATATTCTATCATAATTAGGACTGTAGATAAAAACGCGCAGACACTAAATATCGGTGCTGGATTTGTGGTGTACCTAGCCGGGTGGTTAAATGACTTGAACCGCCAATGGACAGGAGTGATGTCGGAGTTCGGATCCTCACGTCTCCATGACCCCGTGACTACTCTTGGCAGATACACATCACCAGGACTCCAATAAGCGTTGCTTTGGTGGTAATATTCCTCATGAGAAATTCTGAGCTTTCAGATCAATGAAGTGCTGTAGCGAAACTGTTGTTGGATCTCTCCAAAATTATAACCGTATATAAAATGCGTTCCAACTTGTGGCCACCTCGGACTGGGCGTCGCGGCGCTAGGAACTGAGCCCCGCCGGCCAGTCGATGGTGGACGCGCGGCTATCAGGAGGCATGGCTCTACCAACAGCGGGGCTCTCAGGAGGCGTGGTGCCGACAGCGCACGCTCAGGTGTTATGCCGCCAGCATTCGGAGAGCCGCCGCCGGTACGGGCCAGACTTCCGCCCATCTGCGCTGTGAACAGTGCCATCGCCAGCCGAGTGTGGTCGACCGCGCCTTTCCCTCTGAGGTGTAGGTGGTGCAGCTTGTCTGATCGGTGGTGATCCTGCGAGGCCTCCCCCAGGCTGAATCAAGTGGAGGCTCACCACAGGAAGCGGGAAGTCGGGACCGGAAGTCGCTCATCAGCTGTCGACGGGGTAGACTGTCATGCTGTTCTGAGGGATGGAGTCACTCTGATTTTTTTTGTCAGGCAGTCGGACACACAAGCTGTGTGTCCGGCTGCCACCCGTTGCTCGTTGGCATTGCTAAATTGTAGTTAATAGAAGGCAGTTCGCTGCCGCTCTTTCCAACCAAATTACTGTGGCACAAGGCTTCACTAGCTAAGGTTTCACTAGCTATCATCAAACAAAGTTTCACTTGCAATCACTGATGCGACAGAAGACCAGCACTCCCAACTCCAGCCCAACTTCTCTACAGTCAAAAATTGTCCAAAAATAATCGCAAAGTTGATGGACAGTAAGCCTAAATATATCGCTATATGCTACACCAACATGTACTTTCTTGCTGAAAATATCTGATGTACATATATATATATATATATATATATATATATATATATATATATATATATATATATATATATATATATCAGCATATTGATGTCCATGGGTGGGTAATTTTTAACTATATTGGTGTGGCGCAATACATGGAGGAAATGAACGCTACCAATTTGGTTGGTGGGGTTCACCTTATAGGATCCCATGTTAAAAGAAAAAGAAGTTGATGGCGCCATGGCAAAAATGGTGGGACCAGAGACCACCAGAAGCATAGGTGGCTCCACACATGTCTATGTCTCTAAATAAAGTTGTACTTCATATTCTTTGGACACATGTGCACCTCACCAGCGTGAGGTTCAGGATTAGGTCAGGAAAATCAGATTCAAAATAATAACTTCCCAAGTCCCGGTGACGGGACTTGCAGACACACGTGCGTGCAGTGTGCGTGCAGACACACAGTTTTTTGGGATCGCAACTTCGGTATCACAGAAGTCGAAATCGCAACTTCGGTAAGGCCGTCGCGCAGTGAATTAGGCCGTTTCACAGCTTGATCACACACCATTGACCGGTTCACTGTTAAAGCATGCTGGGATTAGACGCCAGTGGTGCGTGACAGAAAGCAAGTTCCTACTAGGAAAGGCCGTATTTTGTTGTGAATCATGGTAAAGAGGTTCCATTCTTCATGCAAATTATTCAAAACAACCCCAATATTCCAACAGTATCACAACATTGAAACAGCTCTCAATGATCGTTCTTGGACACATTACTTCGGAGACGTTGTAGCCCTACTTTATCAGCGCCAACACTTGAGCCCATGTCCAAGCCAGAACTCGTCCAGAATGTTCCAGCCTTGGTTCGGTCCGTACCATACAGCCCAATTCAATCGTAGTAGCGCGCGTTATTATTGCTCACCAAACCTTGCTGTGTGGCGCTGATAATGCTGTTCGTCCCGACACGCAGGGTGGATGGTTGTCGGACCGATGCACAGCGCAAGGGCACTGGCGCACAGTGGCGCAGCCAGGATTCTTTTTCGAGAGGGGAGGGAGACGGAGCCGGAGGGATGGCTCAGTCTCCGAGAGTGAGAGTCGTGTTAACACTGAAATCTTCATCCAGTTCAATCGACTACAGGGTGAATGGCTAAGAGTACAGCGTTACTTCTCGAGTCAATCCGAGTGAAGAAGCTAAATATACAACCTGCACAACTACGCAGTCGAACGTAGTTGCATGCCGTGAACAAGTCGTTCTGCCATCAGGAAGTTTGCCGACTCGCTGATGGCAGAAAGGTATGATTGCAATGTAGTCCGACATAGCATTGGCCAGCCTGAGGAATTACATTTGATTACCTTGAACATTACATTGGCTTCCGACACCATGAACTACTCATATATGTGTAATTGACTTGCTTGCAGACTAGGGATGTGAGGCTAACTGGCCTATAGCTTTCAACTTTCCCTCGTTCTCATTTCTTGAAAATAGGAACTACATTTGCCCTTTTCCAATTTGTTGGAATTTCATTTTGTGAAACTGATCTACAAAATAATATACTAAGTGGAATTCCCAGTTCCTTTTCAGCTTCCCGCAATACCCTAGCATAAATTTCATCAGGTCCTGCTGCCTTGTTTGACTTTATTTTCCTGATATGATTGAAAACAACATCACTATCAATGAAATCAACATCGTTTATCCGATCACCTGTCACTGAACTGTGGTGTGCGGTTGGCAGATTAGTCATATCTTCCGATGCAAACACTGATTTAAACTGCTTGCCAGCTCCTCAACCATCTCACCATACTCACTCAATATAGTCCCATTTACTTCCAGTGGACCAATTGTGCTAGAAACTTTACTCAGCTTGTAAAAACTGAAGAACGTTTTGCTGTCCCCATTACAGTTCCTAGCCAAATCCAATTCTTTTGCTCGCTTTCCTGCTCTGGTTTTCTGCTTTACAGCGTCTCTAGCTTTTTGATACGACCTTAGATTTACGATATTTGAAGCTTCCTTAAACACTCTAAATGTATCTTTCTTAGCCTTAAATGCTTTTATCAAATCTGGCGTAAGCCATGCTGGCTTTCCTACCCTTCTTTTGCGCCTTTGCTTTTGGGGACATGTCTAATCTGAACTTCCTTCAAGTAAGATTTGAACTTTTCCCACATTTCACAGGCATTTAAATTGGAGAATTCTTCTTCCAATTCTATGGCACTTAAAGCCGCTCGCATGCAGTCAAAGTCTGCCCTGTTAAAATTTGGAACCTTTCCAAATTATCCTTGATTGTGCCCTCTACTTGTGCCTTGAATCTCGCTATGTTACGTTCACTTCTTCCCAGAGTTTCTCTTACAGTCAAGTCTTGAACTAAATCACTTAAATCTGAGAAGACAAGGTCCAAGATTGAGCCCTCCCTAGTTGGTTCCGTTACAAACTGGTGTAAGAACAGGTCCTCTTCAAGGCATTACCTAAACATTTTGCATGATGGGGAGCCAACACCAACATTTTCATATCCTTCTAGATTAAAGTCACCAAGAATAAGACATTTCCTCCGAAAGTTTCTACTGATTTCCTCGCAAACCACCTTATCGAGCTACAGTTGCTGAGAATGTGGCAAGGTTCCTGATCGGTGCAAAGCTCCGCTGCAATACCGCGGCCCAAGTTTTCTCATCTATCCATTCGTGCGCGTTCATTGTTCTCGCCCTTAGTGTTGTCCTCTCGCCGAATTACCCCATTCACAACACTGAAGGAACATTATTATCCACTTAACCCCACCATATTTGTTTCTTTAACTTGGCGCCACAAATAACCCGCCACTTTCGTGATATTCATACGCGCACAACAAGCAGTTGAAAATGTCGTGCTTGAATTGGTGAGAGATACGTAGAGAAGGGGTAGAGAGAGAGAGAGGAGAGAGAGAGAGAGAGAGAGAGAGAGAGAGAGAGAGAGAGAGAGAGAGAGAGAGAGAGAGAGAGAGAGAGAGAGAGAGAGAGAGAGAGAGAGAGAGAGAGAGAGAGAGAGAGAGAGAGAGAGAGAGAGAGAGAGAGAGAGAGAGAGAGAGAGAGAGAGAGAGAGAGAGAGAGAGAGAGAGAGAGAGAGAGAGAGAAGGAGAGAAAGAGAGCCACATAAAGTGACAGAACAATATATTGTCATATTCCCGTTAATTTTCCGGTGTTTAGTATTTGCTCCACTTGGCATGCATATGAGTGGAGATATTCATATCACTCAGTAATTTGTGTTGGATATTTTTTTCCTCTGTGTATATAGCGTTTTAATATTTTGCTTCGCAATCTCCTCCGTCACCCGCCGTTCCGCCGTAGGAATGCAGAGTACAGTGGTGGTTATTAGCATACCAGAAAAGGGTCCAGTAAAAGAGAAAGATGACATGATTTGCTGCTCGACTTGCGTAATAAGTGGAGATGTAAAATTAAATCTAGCTGTTCTGCTCAGTTGCTTCCTCAGTCAAGACGTGATAGCTTGTAGAGCTGGTAATGAGTGAAACGTTAGATAAGAGGCTTTAGTTGTCAGAAGACATTATGCAGTGATGAACGTAGTCGCACTTATAGCCCACTTAAGCATATGAGAACCTGCAAGGCGAACACTATGAGGAAATCCAGCAAGGTCTCTAACACGATTTCCTCACTGAGTGGTATCGTCTGGTTCCGGTATGAATGTCAGATCTGGCATCTCATCATTATGCACTTCCTGAAGCGCGTTGAATAATCTGCATACATTTGCATGGAGATTTGCATGCCGCCCAGTTTAACATTATGTCAAGAAAACGGATAGGGACCAAAATACGGCCAGCTGGCGGTGGCGGTATTTGGGCGGTATTACCGCTGGTGAGCCACCGACTGCAGCAGCCCCCCCCCCCCCCTCTCTGTTTCCGCCGTCGGTTGCCTACAACGTCGAAACGGACATGCTTCCGATGGACAGTGGTACTGCGTGAGAGGGAGCTCTGACCGCCGGCCCGACACATGTTGATCTTGGCGATCGCAACGGCGTCCGGCTCTCAGCCGACTATCCAATTATTCGCAACAGTAAACCAATCGCCGGAGCGGCCGCCGTCTGGCCAGATGACGTCACTGACCGGGTCACGTGGCCGGCCGGACCGGTCGTACTGCAGGTCGGGCACACTGAAGTGTGTCGGTCCACTCGCCGCTCAGACTAGGCCGACGGCAAGTGACTTTGCATGAGCCTACCATAGAGCTGCATACAACCAGCATTGTACATGTTGAATTGGGACTCGAAGTATATCTGCCATGAATATCTCGTCAGGATTGTTCCGACTGCTGATCGCTGGTGTACAGCACCGACTGGATATCAGCGTGGCGCATTGCTGCCCTAATCACTTCGGCAATTAGAAGCTAACTTTCCGTTGACTTAAACAATCTTACTTCAACTAAGTGACATTTTTGCACCTTCTCCCGCATCTCGCTCAGAAGAAAATTGTCCCACATGCTTAGGGTAACTACCCTAACTATGCTTTTTCAACGAATTAGCTAAATTAGCTATGGACAAGACCTCCAAAAACGCATATTGGCCCCAGTCATTCCATTATTGCATTCGCTGCCAGAAGGTCGGCCTGGGTGGGAGAGGGTCCATTTTCAGGTAGCGATGGCCACATGAGAACGGACCTCGTTGCATATTGATCACATGGGCTTGCACATTGACAGACTGATGATATATCATCGGGCTATGAGCCTAAGCTTGGAGGCAGGTGGAACTCAGTCCAAATTCCTTCGATGTTCTCCTGATGCAATCCAAAATCGTGCATTAGACGGCAACCATTGATTCAGATAAATTCGCCGTCGGTTTCCCAACTTCGAATATATATATATAGATATATATATATATATATATATATATATATATATATATATATATATATATATATATATATATATATATGTGTGTGTGTGTGTGTTGAATACTATTTTGACAAGTTATATATAAGTGGCACAGTGAGAAAAACTATATTTTCACCAACAAACAAATCACCAACGTTTCGGCCACAGGCCTTCTTCAGAGTGACACAATTACAAAATTTAAAAACTTTAAGCACTCAATCACGCACTCGAAATCCTGTGTTCAAAACGTGACACGTATCGTAACCTCTCGCTGGGCTGACGAACGATATAGTGCCAAACTCTGCGTCAATGGCGAAATGCGACACAACAGAATGCACAAAATCATGGATGGCATTCGAGAATGCTAGATCCAATATCATTCACATCGCCCTGTGTGTGTATGCAGGGGCGTCGATTTGTATCCTTTTGTGGGGGCCATGGCCCCACCAATGTTAATCTTGGCCCCCCCATGTTGATTTGCCCCCCCCCAATAACCTATGCTATTTTATGCTGATAAGAAAGCTAAAGGGAAAAAAATGAAAAACACCATGCTAAGTAGAAACATTGATGTTAACCAGCACATTTTGTACTGAAAAGAAACAAATTTGGATTAGATAGTGGACTGACCCTCCACCTTTTGCTGAAAAATGTAAAATTGTGTGCAAAAACAAACAAAATAGCTGGAATTCCCTCCACTGTGGAAGTACAGCTCACATCACAAAATGTTGAGATTAGCGATGCTGACGCATTTTAAACCAGATTGCCTGAAAGAAAATCTGCTAAGCAACTAAACAACAATTGCATGGTCATACTGATGTTTGTACACACCACCAATGGCAAAACCACATGCATATGGAGCTTGAACATGATTAAAATTCCATTCTCAATTTTCAGTCATCGTCAAACTTGCATGCAAATCATGGTTATCATTGAGATTGTGGATATACAAACTATAATTATATTTAGCAACCTACCCATCACACCATCAGCTTGATATTTACCAAGGTACCTACCTACATGCCAAATTATGGGGCAACCCAATCTCAAACTGAACCAACAAAATCAAAGTGTGAGCCAATCTACCAGCCTATGAAAACATGAGAGAAAAGTCAGCAAGAAGCCATATAGACACCTCATTATAATTGATATTCCTGAAAAACAATAGGTATTAAGCTATGGCCACAGATGACTTCCTAAACAAACCCTATAGTCATAGGGTCTGTTCCCGTCGCTCCACTAACCTCCACAAACCTCCACTGGTCGTTTCCGTCGCAAATCCGGTGGAGATTTTTCCTCCACCAACTTCCACCAGTGGAGCAAAAGCTCCACCAGCCCAGAAGCAGGGTCCAATTGTAATTTTTCAGCTGAGCTCAATCACGGCGCACTTGCGCCATATATTTGCGCGTAAATAACATCCTCCATCATACGAATCTCATCTTCATGCATCAACTGAATACCAGGATCATCCTTCGCAAAGGAAATATGAAACTACTACAACTATGAACAATAATCGAAGTAACAGATGCAGACCACAAACATGTTTTTTTTAGGCCTTTGATCTACGTCATTCGGCCCAAGGGAAGATGTTACTTTACCGGCCGGATCCGCCGCAATTCCCGTACCCAGAAGTACCGCCGTTCTCCTGACGCCGACTAAAATCCTACTCGAGCCCGATCGACGAGGTCGGGCAAGTTGAGATGAGGAAAAGTCAGCAACGGGTAGAGAAGGGCCTCGGGGCCGAGGGAGCCCGGCGGGTCCAGACACGAGATTATATGCTGTACGTTAAGAAGGCAGGCCAAACCGCAAAACAGGGGGAGCGATGCTCAACCGAGAGGAAAGAGAGATTGCCTGGTTTATCCCATAGGCGAAAAGGACGTGTGCTCCCCGCAGTCTCTGAGGACACATACATAGCCAGAAATAAAGACAAATTTGGGACTTTGTAAAACAAGGCATTCCATGTACATTGTGCGATCATCTGGACAAACATTTGAAAGGCAATTTGGCCAATTTATGATACAGCGCCAAATGCTTCCTTTTTGTCGCGGAATTCACACCGCTATCAGCTGATTTCTCCACCAAGCTCCACCGGTCGTTGCCGTGGGCCAGTCTCAACTAGCCTCCACTGGCCTCCACTGAGTTCCTTCTGGTGGAGCCACGGGAACAGACCCATACAAGACCAGTGTCTGGCAGCCCGCATTAAATGTGTCACCCACTATTACCTTAGAAGGTACACCAAAATTCGCCTTCAAGCTTTCGTGACGTCATAGTTTTTTTTCTCTTACATTCAAGAAATTGGTAGCATCAAGCGTGTTTCAATTTCACTACGCATGAGACAGTTAAAGCAGGTTAAAGCACAATAATGCCGGTTTGGCTAGGTTAGGCTAGTTTAGTTGTTTAACTTGGAGAGAAAAAAATGCAAAAATTAAAAAAAAAATTATATAAATCGGAAATTGCCTTCAAAAGCAGCTGACATTAGGTTCCGTTAGGTTGGGTTCGGTTGTTCAATTTATAAAATTTTCAGAATATATATTGCTTCATTTTTGTTTCTAATATTTTTATTCGAAGCAGGGGCGTCGATTTGTATCCTTTTTTGGCGTCCATGGCCCCACCAATGTTGATCTTGGCCCGGTCAATGTTGATTTGCCCCCCCCCCCAAATAGCCTATGCTATTTTTATGCTGAGAAGAAAGTTAAAGGAAATTCTTACTTAAAGGCATTCTTACTACTTTAATCTTGATCTTAATACTACTTTATCACAATGTCACTGCTAACAAGGGAAAAAATTGATATTTGTGTGGATGTCACCGGTTTCGCTGCACTAAAGACAAAATTTGTTTGTTTACCATTATCACGATCGACGGAGGTCGTCAAACGCTGATTGGTCGGCTCAAGCGTCTCCATTTTATTATTGGACTAAAATGCTGGAGCGCACCCCCCCCTGGGTTCACGCAACAAGCTCTGCTTAGCAATAGGACCCTGGTTCATAAAGCCACCCCAACAAGAACTCGGATTAAATTTATTTTTTATAAAAATCAGATACAGTCACTAGATGATTTGATCGCTTCGGACTGATTGATCGTGACGTAACCAGTTCGATATAGCCCGATTCCTATGCTGTACAGGGAGCTGCTGCGATTTCCGAAAAACCATATATCGGATTATATTGCGCCATTTCACATGATTCTGGCACCGCAAAAGGATCGCTTCGCTTTCTTTCACCAATCTATCTACCACTTTTGCTCTAGCAATCGAAACTATCGCGGTATATAGCGTCAAAGTATTTTTTCTTGCACACTGCCCAACCCGCATCCCAAACTTCGGTGCAGTTACGCCCAGCCGTGTGGCACAGAGGTATGAACTCAAACTCGAGATCCAGAGTTGGCGGGTTCGAAGCTCTCCAAGAACCCTGCTTTTTCAACCGCATTATTTTGCATTTTAAAATTAATAGGAACATTACTGCGTGCCATCAAACATATTGATCACGCTAACTGCAACCTTAATCCATGGCAACGCGGTACATATTTTATCGTCGCTTTACCGAGGCTTATTTACCGACGCACCCGAGCAGAAATCGGGCATATTCCAAATTCGGTGGAGAAATTCGGCGCAGCCTGGCAATCGCACTCGTGACGTCACAGCTCAGAAATATGGCCCTATGGCGGTTGCAGAAGTGACAAACACCTGCTTGTAAGTTATATAAGGTCAAAACCCATCACTAAATGTGTCTGGAGAGACTTGATGGACACTAGCGCGCATTAAATACCACAAATCGTGATGGGCGTTCCTCAGAACATGCAAAATCGTAACATACAAATAAAAAATTCCAGTTACAGAAATTCCAGCGCCTAAAGTCTAAATTTGGGTTACAGTGGACAAATGTGACGGAGGTGAGGCATTTGTGGTGCAATTGCGCGCAGTGTTTAATACGGAGGCCAATCTCATGTGACGTCTACTGATTCATTTTTTGTACTTCGCACATTCTGATATATCTGCAGATTGGTGTGATTTTAAATAGTGAATATATAGCTTGCTGATATTTAATTCCCAAAGGAACAGTAGTTGAAGAAGTTTGCAGGTAAGCTTGAACAAGTCCAGTCCATGCCTTTTTCTGATTTGTGCTCAGGGTTTCCATGTTAATATCACATAACTACCACGTTTGTCTTCAAGAAGAGCTGTTTTTAGTTTACTTTTATTAATATTTTCACTCCACTGCTCTTGGTGCTTTTTCTGCCCAGGATTGGGGCACCTAGTGCTGCATTTCCGTTCAGGGGTTGGCACACCTTTTGGCAAATTTACAGCTTAAGGTAATTTCTTATTTCTTGAATTTTTTTAATGCAATGTTTAGGAATGTGATGAACATGATGTTACTGCTCATTTTGGTAAATTTGTGTTTTAAGGTGTTTTATGAACTCGTGGAATGTATCATTTCAATACAATGCTTATGAATGTGACTCAGATGATGGCACCACTCATTTTCTATACAAATGCCTACATTTCAGGTTGTGAGCAAAATAACACCAAAAAAGGCTTTGAATTAGGTGACATAGGATAAGCTATTTCTTAAATAAAAAGAAATGCAACATAACGTAACCTAACCTAGCCTAACCTTCCTTTGGAAAAAAACAAAACCAAAACATCAAGTTGTAAAAATTTCAAGCAATGTATTTTTTTTTACAATAAAAAATGTAACACAACTGAACATGTTGAAATGTAAAAGAACAATAACATGTTGAAAGTACTATATTTTCAGTAATGGAATCCTGTGCTGATGATATTTTCTGTAATAAATTTGCAAATCAGATCTACATCATTAGTGTTAATAAATATGAAAAATTCATAGAAATGCATACACCGGTTTGTGGACAAGAAGTTATTCTGACGATTTCTGATGTATTGGAACATGACAAATGTTTCATGATAGAAGCAGGCAAAGTTAAAGTACATATATCTCAATAAGTGGTCAGTTCACTAACAAGACAGCAAATTCACTCAAATAGCACTCAAAACACCAGGCGGCCCACTCTTTTTGCAAGTTTAAAATCGATGACAGTGCTTTCTTGAATCATGTTTAAAGCACATGAAGGAAATGTATTGCTGACACTTGTAAGGAACTGATGTGTGTAACGTTTAATTAACATTTCTAATGTACTGATGTTTGTACACAAAATATAGCTCACTATTATAAATAGCATGGGAAGTATGATGCCATATATCATGGCTAATTTATGGGCAAACTGTTATGCAACAGATTCCCTGCATTGTTACTTAGTTATTTGGGCTTTAGGGCACATCGACCATGTTGATCACATAGCTCCCTGCATTGTTGTTAACTGATATATCAGTATGTTTGCAAATTCACTTATGAGTGAATCCATATCATTTTCACTGGGGTATAAAAGCTACATCATAACATTGCTTCTACAATGCATATAACAGAAAGCCATCTCGATTGTCCTACTTACTCAGGACACCATAGAAGTCAATGAAGCCAATGAAAACCATAGAAGTCAATGAAAATGTTACTTCATCCCCTGTATTGTTAATGGAAACAGAAGTCTCTTGAACCATATGTTATGTTCACTCTTTTGAAAGGAGAAAGAGGGAAAGTTGAAAACTATAGGCCAGTAAGCCTCACATCCCTAGTCTGCAAGGTACTCGAATCAATTATCAAGGATAGAATAGTTAGTTTTCTGGAAGGAAACAGATTGATTCAAGATACTCAACATGGGTTTAGAAAAGGGCGATCGTGTCTCACAAATCTCTTGGACTTTTTGAATTTTGCTACAGAACAATTTGATCAGGAAAATCAGGTGATGTAGCATATCTTGACTTTAGTAAGGCCTTTGACAAGGTACCCCATAAACGGTTAATGATGCAGCTTCAGGTCCATGGTATTGCAGGTAGCATCCTAAAATGGATAGAGTTGTGGCTTTCAGATAGACAGCAGAGAGTGATGCTAAATGGTACAAAGTCATCATGGCAAAATGTTCTTAGTGGAGTCCCCCAGGGGTCGGTACTGGGGCCACTATTGTTCATTATATATGTGAATAGCATTGAATGTGGCCTAAGCAGTAGGGTTTTGAAATTTGCGGATGATTTGAAGATCTTTAGGGCAATAACAGGGCACAATGAGCAGGTTTTGCTGCAGAAAGACTTAGACGAGCTAGTGAAGTGGTCAGAAAAATGGCAAATGAAGATTAATTTTGATAAGTGCAAAGTCATGCATGTAGGTAGGCAGCATATGAAGGCTCCATACTTGATGGGTGGCCAAGTACTATCTGTGACTCAGCAGGAGAAGGACTTAGGTGTTATTTTGAACACAAAATTTGGGGCACCAGAACAGACCAAAGAAGCCAGGAAGAAGGCACTAAGAATGTTTGGGTCAAGACAGAGGAATGTGTCATACAAAAGTGAGGAGGTCATCAGGAAGCTTTACTGTGCATATGTCAGGCCACATTTGGAATACTGTGTCCAAGCTTGGTCCCCTAGTTATGAGAAAGATTGTTGGCTTTTATGGAGAGTACAAAAGAGGGCAACACAAATGGTTAATTGTATAGGGAACCTGGCATATGAGGAAAGATTGAAGAAATTGAATATGTTTTCACTTAGATATAGAAGGCTGAGAGGAGATCTCATCGAGGTTTTTAAATCTATTCATGGTCAGGAACAGGGATATCTCGGGGAAATGTTTGAATTTAACAGAAATGATGCAATTAGAGGTCATCAATTCAAAATTAAAGTTAATAACAGCAGGACAAGGTTAAGACAGTCTTTCTTCACCAACAGGGTAGTAGAACACTGGAACCAGCTGCCAGGAACCATTGTCAGTAGCAACACACTGAACATCTTTAAAAACGGCATAGACAATCATTATAAGAATAGGGGGCTTGTTTTTCTGTATTCCAGAGAGGGTTGATCGACAGGGAGGAGATGGGAGTTGGGAGGAGTTTGTAATTGTTGAGTGTGTTATGCAATAGCAAGTGAGTCTCTTATTAAGTCTAAACGCTTTATAACTTTATATAGGGTGTACCTAGCAGTGGATTCAGCACCTTCCTTCGGGATGTGATACTGATGAGATTGTCTATGGTAGCACAATGGGTATGATGGGAGGAGTTTGTAATTGTTGAGTGTATTATGCAATAGCAAGTGAGTCTCTTATTAAGTCTGAACGCTTTATGAATTTGTGTGGGGTGTGCCTGGCAGTGGATTCGGCACCTTCCTTCGGGATGTGATGCTGCTGAGATTGTCTATGGTGGCACGATGGGTATGATGGGAGGAGCTTGTGATTGTTGAGGGTGTTATGCGGTACCAAGTGAGTGGTGCTAGATAGGCTGGGGTATATAGCTTCCTAGGAACTTGGGATAAGGGATTGATTGGGGTGAGAGTATGTACATTTCTAGTACCTTTTCTAGATAGGCTTAACCCAGATGGGCCCCTGTGGCTCTTATTAAGCCTTAATACTTTATGACTTTATGTCCTTCACAGTGTTGCTCCATCCATCTCCAACTCCAACCCTGACCAAACTTCAGGAGCTTATCCATCTCCAAAGCAGTCTGTTGAAGAAGGTATGTATTGCAGCATAACTACTGTGACCTGAATTCCATGGTATCCATGTTGCCTTACAATCCATCCTTGCTGATCCATGTAGCAGATGTTTGACTTTCCTCAAACTGTTTGGATAACTGGGGAGTTGAAATCACATGTGAGTGATGAAACAGATGAACTATTCCTGGATTCTTATGTTGCATCATTGCGTGGCACAGTGACATACCGAATGGGGGAGGGGGCACTGTGGGCAGTTGCCTCCCCCCCCCCTCCTGATAGGTTGTGGGGCCCCCAAGAATCCGCCGAGCTCAGGAAAAAAATGCGCCATGCTCCCTAAAAATTGCACTCGGTCCACCAAAAATCGCACCGGGGCTCAGAAAAATGACATTGGGGCCCCCGAAAGTAGCGCAGGGGCCCCCGATAATGACGCTGGGGCCTCAAAAGTTTGCACCTGGGCCCCTGAAAATCACGTTGGGGCCGCAAAAAAAGTCGTGCCGTGGTTCAAGAAAGTCACGACGGGGGCCACAAACGGTCGGGCCGGGGCCTCCTGAAAATCACGCTGAGACTGGGGTATTAAGAATTATCACCCGGGCCCCTGAAAATCACGCTAGAGGCCTGACAGGTCCCACCGGGGCTCTAAAATTCTCGTTGAGATCACTGAACAAATGAAGCCGGGTAAATGAAAAACAGTCCGGACACGGAAAATCAATCTGGGATCTCAACAATGGCTCCAAAAGCCCACAAAACTTGTTGGGCCCCCAAAAACGTGTCGTAACCACCGCAAGGGATCCAAACAAGTGACCACCGGGCCCCAAAAATTCGCACTTAGACCAAAAAGAATTCACGCCGCTTCTCTTGAAAATCTTACTGGGGCCAAAACGTCGTGCCGGAGCCCCACAAGTTGCAGCTGGCTTCCCAAGGACCGATATATACCCGGAATGTCACCTTGCGGACGCAAAAATTGTGTCAAGGATCCACAAAATAAGAAGTCGTCGGACGCCGGAAAAGAAACCTGTTGAGGCACCGACAAAAATGCACCGAGAGCCAGAAGAAACGTGCCGGGCTCCAAAAATAGCCTGCAGGGCGCTTATAAAATAGACTTCACCACAAAAACCACAAGGAGGCTCCATCGAATCGACCAGAGCACCGGAAAATTCAGAATGGGTCCCGAAAGAAAATTATCCGAAGGGCCTTTCTACTCTCGATCGTGCAATCTGCGGAAAAAAACACGTTGATAGCCGTAGTGGCGTACTAAAGTGAAAAGTTCCCCTCCCTAATGTCAGGCACCAAGGAAATACTTTCACCCACCGTCATCACTATTCAGGTCTGCTGTGCTCTGATGCTCCATCAATGCTGGTGTGTTTCAGCCTGCATCTGATCGCTGAAGTATTTTTTTTTAAGCCATGCATATTTTATTTATATTTTATTTAAGTAAATTTTATTAAAGTGTTTATTGGTGTGTGGAGTGAGGAGGAGGGTAACGGTGACGGTGACGGTGACGATAGATCCGAGCCCAATATATGGCACGGCAGTCGCATGCTACTACTCAGAGTTGTTATGTTGACATGTACTGAGCACTGCTCTTTTATTTATGTGACTTCACCAGTTATTGGACGATTTTCCCCGTTGGTGAGGATGCTGAATAAACATAAACATACACATCGTCGAATAAAAAATCGGAATTTCTGAGATCCGAAAACATAGTGGACTAAAACCGATGAGTTTTTTTTTGTGTGTGTGTGGTGGGGGGGGGGGGTCTACTGCGTTGGCACTTCGGCCCCCCCCCCAATGTTTTCAAAAATCGACACCCCTGTGTGTATGTGTGTGTGTGTGTGTGTGTGTGTGTGTGTGCGTGCGTGTGTGTGTGCATGTTTGCGTGTGTGGGTTTGTGTGTGTGTGCGTGTGAATGTGTGTGTGTGTGTGTGTGTGTGCGTGTGTGCGTGCGTGTGTGTGTGTGTGTGTGCATGTGTGTGTGCGTGCGTGTGTGCGTACGTGTGTGTGTGTGTGCACTAGCGGATCCAGGGAGGGGCCATTCCGGCCATGGCCCCCGAAGCGGGTAAAAGGGGGGGCATAGTGTCTTTTGGCCCCCCGGAACCAACAGAAGTAAACTAAATTAAAATGTAGTAACCTTTGCCGAGGTTAAAAAATAGCGTCTGAAGGAAAGAATCTCCAATTTTAAAGGTATTTTTTATAATTGTTTGGAAGCCAATATCGTAGCATAGTAGAGTCTGACACACATCGAGGGTTCCATGCTGCTCAAGTTCTGCTTACAGCAAAAGTTGACAAAATCGGATCCACCAGTGTGTACACGTGCACGAACGTTGACGTGGTACAAGACGTTGAACGTGAACGCGAGCGTTTTGGTAAACAAGAACAAAAATCCGGTAACTTAGAAATGGTGGAGGTAGGCTGTGGCCCCTACACAGGAAATTATGTTGTCATTAATTTTTTTTTTAATGGGCCGCTTTGCCGAATAGTGGTCGAAATCCGGTTCTTTTAACCAAAAAATAGTGGAAGAATGGGCACCCTCCAAATCCTTTCGACCCCTCCCCTGATGCAATTCCTAGGTACGCCACTGGGGGAGGGGGAGGGGGGGGGGCTGACGCCGAAAACCGAAAGTTGCCCCCCCAAACCGATGGGCTAGATCCGCCAGTGTGTGTGTGTGTGTGTGTGTGTGTGTGTTTGTGTGTGTGTGTGTGTAGGTGAGGGTCAAACTCTCTAGCCCGGGTCCGATGCCCGCTGCACCTCCACCACATCGTCCCGTACCAGATACGCTATCACGCTGGCAAGCTTGCCAAATCCAGGTGTACTATTGATGCAATCCTCGGTATCGATAAATGCGGTCTCTGCAGCTTTCCTCCTAAAGTTGTCCTTTAATTGGGTTATTTTACAGGCACCATCCTGTGAAATCATATATATATATATATATATATATATATATATATATATATATATATATATATATATATATATATATATATATATATATATATATATATATATATATATATATATATATATATATATATATATATATATATATATATATATATATATATATATATATATATATATATATATATATATATATATATATATATATATATATATATATATATATATATATATATATATATATATATATATATATATATATATATATATATATATATATATATCACTGAGCTCAAAATAGTAGCCCTAGATTTTGTGTTGAGAAAATACTGCCAGCACAATTCGGGTTGAGTCCATTATAAAAGTACCCTATCGTCGTCATTAAACAGATCCAAATGCATCATCAGTCTCCTGGTCTGTGCTTAGTTTGAACGTTGAACGGTTTGTAATTTGGTACCCACACGCACTGTCACGCCATGTATATTGCCGTGGGAACATGCTGATATCAAATAAAGGAATTAAAAAGTTGTGCTGTGCAGACTGGGGATCCGAAAGAGGGCAGAAATATGAATAGCGTAACGGGAGAGGGACTGGAGAACGTTGCCACGTAAAGTGGCTGGACCAGGAAACGAAACCAGAGAATCGAGAACTGGAAGGGAAACGAGACGGTCCAATGTACCGAGGAACGGGACCGAGTCAAGCAAACATTTAAAAAAATCGATTCTGTTCAGTGCAAGATCATAGTGCAATATCGTACAATCGCATGTGTAGCAAACCAGCAAAGAAATACGAGTGCGAAAAGGATGATGTCAGAGACAGTGGTGGTGGCATCCACAGAAAGTGTAGTGATCGACTCACCCTTGGCTTTGAGAACAGTGATTGGCTATGCATAGCAGGATGATGAAGATCCGCAAGGCATGCTGGTCTTGGTCATCACACAGGTAAAGGGAGGTGCATAAATGTGCATGCCTGTAAATTCGGTGCCTACAAGTTTAGTTTTGACGGGATTTTGCACACGAACCTGCTTCAAGTTGCTTCACATCTATCTGCTGTGGCCAGTGGGTCCAGGCAAGCTAAACGGAACTTTAATTTACATTTTGTGAGGGTATTTTGTTGCTGGACGGCTCCCAATTACATTTTTCTAACATCTACACCAGCGCTCTCGCCCCAGGTACAAAACGGTTATGCCACAGGTACGAAATAGTCATACCGAAAGTATGACAGCCTTCGCAAAAGGAAGCTAGCTGGGGGCGAAACAACCCGGATAGTTGGTAACGCGCTATTATATTGTTTATGTGTGATTTCCCTGAGTCTTCACTCGACTGCACTCTGCGTCTTGAATTTCAGCCAATTCGACATCATAAGGTTTAATCACACGAAATAGTTCCACTCGTTCATCAGACTGCATGCACTTTCTACCAAACGTTGTGAGTGCCGTCGAGAGTGCCGTTCTGAGTGTCGTTGTGGGTGCCGTTGAGAGGTAACTACGAGCTCTGAAAAAAATAATTCCGTACAGCAGATGCATGGTTCAGCGATGAGACATGGCATGGCAAATCCTCCTCAGAAAACATGGCATGCAATAAATCCCGTGATGTCATATTCTCTTTGAACCCCCAAAATACATCATCATTTGTCTGCTGTTAGCTAGTTACATTGAGGTCTGGACTCTCCGCGGGAGAAACGCTAGAGTGAAATAGAGAAATGGGCAGACAGGAAAATTGTTATGGTAATTCTTCTTCCCGAAATGTTTCCATTGGGGCAAACTTTCGTCAGGGAAGGTTTGGGATAAACGTGTAAAATTATGTGTTGATCTACATCATTATCTGTTCATACTTGCTTCGATCAAAGAATGGTTGAGTAGTCTTTTTGGACAAGAATGTGGCAAATAGGTTTCAGATAATTCGGGACAATAGAAATAAAATAGGTGATCAACAAATTATTCCAATAATGATCGCGCACCGGGGTCGTAGTTCGCAAGACTGTACGAACAAGAGTTTGCTCCAGAGAATGTACGTTTGTGTCAACAAGAATTTGCCCTAAATCATGAAGCAAGACGAATTCGCTCTCGGAGTGCAACACGAATTCGCCGTCCAGAACACGGCCGTCGAAAACAATCCCGCAGCACATAACCACACCGGTGGCAGGCTGGCACACCTCAGTCCACGCCAACAAGACGTACCGTTGGTGACGAGCGCGGCCACGACGACGGACCACAGCAGCAGACCGGTGGTGTTCCGCCGGAGCAAGTGGCCATCATCGCCACCCATCCTCCCACCGGGCAGAACGGCGCCGACCTGCAGAACACAACAGAACACAACAGGGAAGTTGGTCTCGGCAGACAGGGCGGCCGGCGGTGACTGGGGAGAGAAGGTACGTCGGTTGCAAGTCACGCTTGGGCCCAACGATGACCTGCTCGTGCTAAGCTGAAGGATGGGGCCACACTGAAGTTGTGGACTATTTCGTGAGCTAATAGGTAGATCAGCTGCTCACATCTATTATAGCCCGCAGTTGATCTGCAGTTGAATTTACGACGCCGCTCTAGCATAAAGGCCTGTGCAGCGCATCAAACTGTTCCAAAAAGTAAAATTTGAAGCGTTGCTGCGCGAATTTTCATATTATTTGCTTCCATGCAATGGGCATTTCTAAAGCCTCACGTCAAAGAACGGTCACCGTTTATATCAGGTGCTTCCTTGACGTGAATACAACGAGAGCATCTTTTTCGAATCGGGTCATGACTTCTGGGGTCATAATTTATCGGTTATGCTACTTAACCAATGAAGAACATATTGATGTAATTTACGGTGCTCCCAACCTGCCATGAACGGAAGATTGGCAATAAATTGGTGTTGTAAATTGCGTTCTTCTATGCAAGCCGAGAGGATGTCGGTATTGTCAATTGCTTACAAAAATGTTATTTGAGGGAAGGTCCGTGTGGTCGCCACAGTGGTTGGTACTACAACTAGTATACCTGCAATACTGCATCACCCACCCTTGCCGAAGGTCAACAACCTTTGGTGATATACCTATTTTGTGTTACTTCCCAATGTGGTATACCACAAACAATAGTGTACATACACTATTGAAAGGCCTACCACAACATTTTTCGTTGTTGTTGGTGACTTGTAATTGGCTAGAGCCATGGAACCAAATATATCGGCTGCTGTAGGATGATGATTTGAATGGACACCAAACTGAACAAACACGCAAAGCCTGGCCGTCTAGAGAACGTGGTTATTCAAGCTTGAATGCGTAGTCCATGTCTTCTGAAGTTGGTGACTTGGAAGCAATTTGGAGAAAGGAACGTCAGATTCTGCCGAGGAGATGAAACATCAGGATTTAAATAATTTATTCAGCTGTCTCCAGGAAAATTTTCTTCATCAAACGATAATGATCAAGGATTCGCATCATAATTGAAAGCTATTTACCACGGTTATTTCCGGAAAGCTTAGCCACTTTTGTGCCTAAGTATCCATAGCCTTTCAGCAGCATTGGTACATGCACATTTGTCAGTTGTTTCGACATCCTGCGAGTTTACATAGATGTATGCAGATCGCATGTATCTGAAGAGGTAGCTTTTTAAAAAGAAGAGTGAATTTTAGATTTGTGAACTCTTGGAATTACCTGTACTTGCCAACTTGCCAAAGGTGCCAAATCTTTCCTGGCGCTTAAAGCCACATGAGGGGTAGAGGGAGATGAAGACGGTGACGGAGAGAGAGACGGAGACGGAGACGGAGACGGAGACGGAGACGGAGACGGAGACGGAGACGGAGACGGAGACGGAGACGGAGACGGGACAGAGACGGAGACGAAGACGGAGACGAAGAAGGAAACGGAGACGGAGAGAGAGGATGGGCGGAGGAAGGAAGGGGGAGGTGGGGGAGAGAAAGAGAGGGGAGAAGGAAGCGGTAGGGTGGATTTGTGTTTTTTGGTCTACTGATAGATTCGGCTGGAATGACGGCGTTCAATTCTGGAGTCTATGGAGTTGCCTGCTATTTCCAGCGTGGGCCGTCTCGAAATGGGTGATACGGTGCCGTGTTTTGCGGGAGAGCGACATCTTGGTCGATGTCGCAGATCAATCTGACGTGTCTGCCGAGTGTCGTGACACACTCGCCACGGCCCACGGAGACACGTCCTACCCGGTCGCTCACTCCGAATATTGAACAGATTCGGCGTGGCTGGCCAACCATTGAGACGCATCCGTTGGCACTGCCCACCTCTGAACCACCAGGATATACGTCCACCAGTACTGCCCACTACCGAACCACAAGGATATACGTCCACCAGTACCGCCCACCACTGGACCACCAGGATATACGTCCGCCGGCACTGACTATCACTGGACCACCAGGAAATAGGTCCACCGGTACTGGCCACCACTGGACCACCAGAACATACGTCTGCCGGCACTAACATTGGATCACCAGATCATCCGCCACCACTGCCAGCGATTGGACCACCAGATCATCTACTGGCAATGCTCACCTGGACCACGAGACCATCTTCGCTGCACCATTACTCCAATTTATACTGCATGGAAGCCGCGATGTTCACCCCAGGCCCTGCTGAGGGAAATGCAGTGCAGCAGCTGGATTAATATGTTATTGGACTGACCTTTCGCTGAAATCCACCTTGTTTTATACCTATGGTCAGCTCATGGTGAGACGCAAGCTAATATCTATTCGTTATTTGGTATCATCTAATAACGAGCATTAAACGGTGAAATTAAGGAAAGACTTTTCCCTGTGGTGGGAAAGGAGGAGGAAATGTACACCCGGGTGGATTCAGCCCAATTGTACCCAGTGTGAGGCTTGGGAAAAATCCTTGCGTGCGACATACTAATGTCACTTCCATGTTCCTCTCAAGGGACTCAGATTCCTCAGAGGGACCTCGACAAACAAATGAGGAATTTCAGAAGGGAGCATTCGAACAGGGTCCACATTGAAGACGAACACGGTGTCAAATATCTTTTGGGAGTCGTTATTTCCAAAGTGGGGTAAATTTCACAGTGCGTCAGTCTACTTGCCATGGATTTCTAAATATATCCCAGTTGTGGGCGGGGAGGGAGGTTTATCAAGGGGATCTAAATATTTTACTGGGGCTTAGACTATCTCAGAGGATTTGGCCCAAGGCCACAGTTAATAAAATTGCATCCATGATTTTGTGGCTGTGGATTAAGGCAATTTCACTCCAAGTGGAGCACAGTCACAAACCACCCCACTGAATAAAAAATCCTGCATTCATCCCGAGTAAACATTCTACATACATATTTTGTAGCTCTTGCTGTAGTGATAATCCCTTGGTAGAACCCATAATCTACCTGTAATTCATTGTAGAAGAGCATGCAAATAAAGACAAACGTCGCCTTTGGGGACTTTTGCTCCTTAATATTTTGCATTCGAGTAACATCGAGCAAGTCATATTTGCAGTCGTGTGTCAGGTGTTTCAGTGTAATTTCGTCAAGTACCGTGCCGTTTAGCCTCGAGTCGTACAGTAACAATTATGAGGCAGACTGGTAGGCAACATATCGTGCACCTCTGTAAAGCCACAAACTGAGGTATGATTTTCAAACCTTCACGAATATGATTGCAAGCGAGAGCGAAGACCGAGCGAGTTTCGTCCAGTGTGAACAGTAGAAACGTTCACCTGAGCGGTCCGGTCCGACCAAACGGTCACGCTTTTTAAATCGTAATAACATGTTTTGTTACAGGATTGGAAGCTCTAATTTCTTCACTCAGTCAGAGGTAGGCTGTAAATTTTGATGTTTGATCATTTGTGTTCCAATATTCTTCATCAAGGGCTTATATCTGTGTTCAACGAAATGTTTCCGACGGCTTATCCGCTCACAGACAACTTTCAACGGCGTTCCACGTCGCAATGCAGCATGTCAACTTTGATTTGTCCGGTCAGTGCCACGTCCGCTCTTTTCAGTCGGAGATTTCCAACTTTCGTCACAATATTCCTCCTGAAGTACTCTCAGTCTGTGTTCATAGTAATGGGTTTACGGCGGCAGTCCGGCTCGCAGGCAGCTTACCATGCACCTCGCACCGCGGCCGGCGCTTGAAGGTGGCCGCGAAAGGTCAGATGATCAATGAAGGTAATGAGAACTGGTGGTATTTGAAAAGTAATATGCATGCAATGTCAAATTCTAAAAATGTCTTCCGGCACTGGAAGAACCACTGTTACTCTGAGCTGTTCCGAAAATTGAATGAGAATTAGTTACGAAAAATACAAGGGTGGATTTCGTATAAGCAAGACAAAGGATTCCCTCGGCCACATTGACCAGCTTGAGCCATAGTGTGAACGGTTACCAAGATATAAAAACAAGACAATACAATGGAACTTGCAGATAGCAATGTAACAATTTCACTGTGTAAAAGGAAGATAATCTACTATTCCTAACCACCATTAGGAACCTCGCCAGCTGATACCACGATTATTTTCCGATGGGAACTGTTGAAGGTTTATTGCGAGCTGCGCTTCAATATCATTATTAAATAGAGCCGCCCGCCATATTGTCTCCATTATCAAAAGTAAATATTTGGTTCTCCCACGAAAACTTTTTGTGGTACGGAGAGAGCTGGTCCGAATTCCGGACTTGTATAAGCGGTGCAACAGAGGAGATGTGAGGACACCGTGCTAAGCTTATATCTGGTTCACATTTGCCAACGAGTGCTACGGGTGTGTTTGCTACACACACGGTCGGCTTGATCCGATGATGCTCAGTTTGCTTCGCATTCACACGTCAGCAATGAATTCGGGCGATAAGATTCCGACATTCTGGAACACTTCTTAAGGAACAGACTATGCCACCACCCGATGGGGTGATTGTGAACAAGATATTGGAAGTAGTGAAAACTATGTTCCGAAGATACGCATGCCGACCGAAGCACGATTCCAGTTGACATAAATATTTTATGAGCTTTCATGTTGACATCCGCCGACAAAATCAACCGGTCATGCTAAGCGCTTCGAAAATTTTTCAGTGATACGAACATGCACCGCGTGATTGCATTGAAACGTGCTTTATTTTTTATTCATCCCTGTTCTTGAATATTGTGGGCAAGCACGTGCGTTTGCACTGCTCAAGACACGTCGCGGATGGATATTCTAAGCAAACAATGTAACTTATGGTGATTTATGGCGATATTAAGTGATGAGGTGAAATGACCCACACGTTTTCTTCTCATGTGGCAGACATAAAATTGGCGTTTGTTTGCCTATGAAAGATCGAATTGTGCTTCGCATGACCCATATCTTTTTAAGATCTAGTTATATTTGTTAGGGATCAGTGTGTAAAATTAAGATTTACACTTGAAATCCTACAGGCACCGAAGTTTTCCGCTGCTCTTGTCGCGCCTGTGGTTGTCTGAAAGTCAACTTGAGAGCCAGACATAGATGGATGATCACCAACAACGTTGCTTTTTGTAATTTGTTAACTAATGTGGCCAAAGGAGGACGTTCGTTTTATCGATTGGGCAAAACTGTGCACATTTTGAGAAAATGATGCGGCAGGAGCACCAGTTGATTTTGCAGTTATAGTACCGGCCAAGCCGCATTCTCCACCCATATTCACAGCAAATCGTAATTGTGATGCCAGTCGGGAATAGCACGACACAGCTACATAGACGAAGTCGTTATTCATCAAACGGGGTCGGGTCGGGTCCGACAACTTCCCAAAATGGCCATTGTGATGCGCTGACGCAGATTAACCTAGCCTGATTTAACATATTACATTGCTGACACTGCTTTAGAAGGCCATCCTGGTTCTGCATCTACCTCGAAAATTGCTTTCTCTTCGCCTCAGCTTCATTTAGTTGAATTAGTATCCCATTAGTTTCGGATCCTAGGTCACAACATTTACCTGTCCATCCACAATGCACGTCATGCACAGATTCGTTCCACAGCGCACGCTCATCTCGGCCGCGCAAGTGGGGTCCCAGACGTCACCAGTCTACTTCCGTCCCACCCAAGTTACCTGCAGTAACAGCAGCAGCGATCAACGTAGCGGTCCTCTGGAGGCGACCTCAAAAGCAATGGTGATCCCTCACTCAGAATGTCACCAAGTAGGACGTGTGCAGTGCGTGCCTTTGGTCCTCACCCGATTTCAGGGTTGAAGGTCGGCGAACAGAATCTACAGAGGACCACTGGCGGCAAGCACGTCCCGCTCGCAGCCGCATGACACGAAGCGGAGACGATCGGCAGCTCACTTCTGTCAGACTCAGAGCGCAGCTGGCCAGCAGCTCACAGCTGTATCGCCAGAGGTAGGGCCTGCCGGCAGCTCACGGCAGCAGCACCTCAGGCAGAACTGAGCGGCCGCCGCTCGGGTCGCGTCGACTCCGACGCGACCGCCGATCGTCGCGGCCGACAGGCGGTGGCTGCGCCGTCGGTGGGCTCGGACCGCGAGCTTCCGTAGGCTCGCCGCCAGTCTCGCCTGTCAGCCTCAGACTGGTGACGGATAGGAACGGCGTGAGTTTCTCTTATGCGAGCCGCTTCCCCCGCGACACACGCGATGTTCGGAGTCAGCATGCGAGACTGTGCCAACGATGATCTTTGTGAAGTGCGAGTTTTGATGGGGTGTGACGCACGTACCTCGCTTCTCCTCGAAATGGTAGCCTTTAGATAAACTACATGTGTTCTACTGATCGCTTATTGTCTTTCACCGACTAAAATAAGTTTTCGGTTGAAGAAGTACTTCATCAAGTATATGTTTTGCCGCCAGATATAGTTCTAAGAATTATTTTATCCACGTTTAGCCATTTCGTAGCAAAATTGAGATCAATCCCCTGGATGTTTACTTGATGTCATGCCCTCCATGAATAAGTAAATCCATTTACAAGGGAAACATTAACCTGGGTTGCTCGCTCCCAGCCAGTGATGCTAAACATCAAACACGAATAAGCTTGTCAAGATCGTGAATAGGACGTTACGCTGAATGGCCGAACGCCCTCTATTCCTCAGAATATATGTGTGGTGAATTCCTATAGCAGATGCTGCGACAATAACAGAGCCAGTTAAATAAAAGCAAACGCCAACAGCCATTCTATGGCGAATGAAAATCTTTAGTTCCATATCTTACATTCACATCCTGGTAACAGTGGGTTCATTTCATGTTCCATTCAATTTCCAGAGACTTGGGTTCACACATAATGTCATCAATAGTATACGGTGCGCAAATGACGAAGCATATTAATATATGCCATTATGTTACACAATGCTGGCCAACATTAAATCAAAACTTGCAGGGCACAATCTTTGCTTGACATCTGCCTGGGTGGCTCCCAAACCTGGTTTGCTATTTCTCCAGTTAAGCTGTTTGAATTATTCTTCGTTACCATCAACGCCTGTCGAGAATGTATCGCGGGGAGTCAAGTTCAGGGAATGGTAATGTATTCGTCAACAAATTGCCAGGCTGCGGTCGAACTCAGTTGCCGCTGGGTTAACTTCGCCGCGTGCGCCAATCAGCGAGAAGACAGACGCTCGATGACGCTAACAGCTGAATGCGTAATACACCAACTGACTCCTTTCCTTCCCTCGAGAACGTGCAAGGTATTCAATTTCGCCCACCCCCATGAAGTTGCTCCTCGATATGATTGCAAAATATAATCTGATAGGAGGGAGGAAAACAAGGGGAATTAGGCGTATTAGACGAGATGGGACGCATCAGAGGAGAATTAGACGTGGTGACTGCATTTAGACGTCAGTCACAACGCATGTGTAAGCATGGCTCTCAGAAAATGAACACGGAAAAAGTAACAATTGCAGACAATTTCACGGTACGTTTTCCACTCTGACATCGACGCAGTCAATGCGTGCGTGTGTGGGGGGGGGGCGAGGTGTTTATGTATGCGTTTGTGTGTGTATGTGTGTGCTCGTGGGTGGGTGGGTGTGTGTGTGTGCGTGCGTGCGTGCGTGCGTGCGTGTGTGTGTGTGCGTATGGGTGGGGTCAGAGAAAATCATTAAAGAACGTTGACTACATTGCTTTCGCAGCTCTGAATTATTATGGGACGTCTCTTAACCACTGTCTCTGTGCAACCCGTGATATTTTGGATGCTGAGTGTTTCTTGCAAACTCCTCGGGGAATGATATGTTTTCATATGTTAAATATAGCCGAATTGCTACACTAAAGATTGTATGGGAGGAGCTATCGATTTTTGTCTCTTACATCAAGTTGATCTTCAGAAAGAATGGTAA
The DNA here is from genome assembly GCA_034440615.1 of Ashinkailepas kermadecensis. Lineage (NCBI taxonomy): Eukaryota > Metazoa > Arthropoda > Thecostraca > Neolepadidae > Ashinkailepas > Ashinkailepas kermadecensis. Next base: position 60,595 of record JAOTOM010003648.1, on the reverse strand, counting down.
GAGGATGCAAAAGTATAGCAAAAGAGTAGGTATGTTCAAAGAAGCGAAAATTTGGACGGTGTTAAATGATACGAGATGGGTATTGCGGTGTGAGCTACTGGATAATTTTGAGATATCCAAAAGTATACCACAGCAAGATATCAAGGAATCAACATTCCCATTTTGAACATGGGGACTAGTGTTCCAAAATATTCCCTCCCGACTCCCTAGGCAGTGCGCCATTTTTTCTCACTCCCGCCCTGTCTACCAGAACATGCACGATAGAGTCTATGGAAGTACTAGTTGGACTAGTTGGAGGTTGTACTAGTTTTGCAAGACACCCTGAAAGAGGCCAATGGGGTTGTGAATGATCTCGCTAGACAACAAGGCATTAAACTGCACCTGCACCGAGATTCTGCTCTCGCTGCCACCCACTCTTAGTGGGCGGGTGCACCCAGACCCGCCGTCTTGGCCGTCTACACCCAGCAGGTACCCGCACCGAGATTCTACTCTCGCTGCCACCCACTCTTAGTGGGAGGGTGCACCCAGACCCGCCGTCGCGGCCCACAAAAAGACGCTCTCAGGGCTCTCGGCCCACACCAGAAATAGCCTCGGTTCCGACGCCATCGACAGAAAGATACGCCGACATCATACAAAATAGTTTATTGCTCAACTTGGATTTACATATCGGATGTTGCTGTTTATCGTCCCGTGCTGCTGAATCCCGTCGGACTCGGAATCTACTTCTTGAGCCGCATGTCTGGCTTGTCCACGGCGGTGCAGGAGCGCTTGCCGAACACGCAGCCGATGCAGCTGCCAACAGAACACGAGCTGATGTTGATGGAAGTGCAATTTCGTCATCAATGGGGCAACAAGCCAATTATGTAACTAGTGTCGATTTTGACTGCTAATTTTCTAAGTGCATGCAGGGATGCGTATAAACTTAATCCACAAAAACCACTTCCTGTATGTAAGGGCTTTCCCCACATCTGAATTTAATAAAGCACGGACAGAGTTCAGAACAAGTGAAGCAACAGTAGGCTGGACATTGCGTGGCCTGCACCTTAAGTAGTCGGAATAGTACTTATGTGGCCCAGACCTTAAGCAGCTTGGCGATTACTTACTTGACTTGAACCTAACACAACCTGACAAGTACTTACGTGACCTGGACCTTACGCAGTCTGAGTCTCGCCACACTCATAGCCTCGTCCATGGATTCCTCCAGTTTGACTTCATTCAGTTTATCTGACAGCGTGTTGATCTGTGGCTCGATCTGGTTGATGCTGACCTGCTCTGGTGCTGTCGGGAGACATGGAGCGAAGGTGAGAACAGTCTAGGGTGATGCAGACAGACTCAAAACCGGTGGTAGGAGATCATAGGTAAACAGGAGGTCGACACTAATTCTGACGTGGCCTTGTGCTGGGCAACTTTGATCAGGATGAAATAGTTCCCCAAGAACTGGGAAATCATTAACTGTCGTTCAAAGCTTAATCTTTGGAACCAAGGTTTTCAAGTCGATTGCCAACTACTATCAGTCGTTGACTGATAGCAGTTTTCGTCATGCATTGGGAAATAATTTATTCCAATCGGGATATATCTTGGGCTCATTTATGGATGATTTATGCTTTGTTTTGAGCAACACAATTGCATTTGACAACCTTTGTGATATCTGAAGCTATGTCGCAGTAAATTATACGCCATCAAGTGCACAAGCTACAGCAACTCCTAGCAGCCTTGGGTGGAGAGTGTAGTATTGCAGGCATTGCAGGTGCAGCGCGAACTTCTGGTCTTGCAACGCCAACTTTCTCAAAATTTACATATATAACCTAGCATGCACCACCAGCTTTTATCGCTTTGAAACATCAACTTTTATCATTTGCAACACCAACTTTGTTGGTGATCGTCGAATGCGGGCAGCAATGCATTCTCACGAACCCGCATTTAATTTAGCACAGTGCCTATTGTATGAGGAAGGTCAACCCAAGCGTCTTCCAGAAACGGAACAACAAATCATATTGAATATATTGAAAACATATTGAAATAATAAGCACATCGACAAAATGTACATCGTCCACGAAATGAACTGAGCTGCTACAAAAGAACGATCTAGTAATGCAAAACCTGCTAAGATGTTTTCAAAAGCTTCCGGAGCAGAATGCGAAGACTGGCTGACATCGCTGTCAACTACTAGCGAGAATAATAGAACACCAGGGACAGTCTTCTTGCGAGCAATTCTCTTCAATATCCTCAGCGTACTACTTGAATGAGTTTTGTGACGCTTTTTTTGGTACATCGAACGAACACGAAGCGTTTTTTTGTGTCTTCCAGAGCGTTCTCCCAGGCATGTTATGCTTGGAAATTGAATAATGTTGTACTGGTGTGCACGACAAATGGAAAATGTAATAATCAGGTGATCGGCGTAGTGGATGTCTGGAAAAAGTACAAAATGACCTTGGGGTGTACCGCTGTTTTAGCGACAATTAACTGAAGCTAAGCTTGCATTGAAAAAAGTGAGGATAGGCGAGTGCCCATGTTGCTTTCCTCCTCTATGGTAGAGTGCTATGGAAACAGCCATGATTGTAAACCACTCAATGACTTCGGACAGCTGCACTTCTACTGCAACGTATTCGGGGACATTGACCGCTGAATTGTCGGCATTGATCGCGACAGACGCTGTGAGCCGTGCTGCTGAAGCTGGTGATTGGCTCAGATCCCACCGGCCGACGGCTCCGGCCCACTGGACACTGCGACGCCACTGATAACCTCCAGGTAAATGGAAACGAGCCAACTGACTCCACCGACGATTCGTTACGCTGCCGGCCCTCGCAATCGGGATGGCATGGAGTCGTCCGAACAGGATGCGTCCGCCTTCAACGCGGCTCTGCATCGACGAGGCACTATCAATACGGTAGCGATGAGGGAAGGGTGAGCAAAGGTGCTTAGCTTCATGAAATGAGGAACTATCAATACGGTAGCGATGGGGCAGGGTGAGCAAAGGTGCTTAGCTTCATGAAATGCAATGGGGCTCGTGCTGACGTACAAAGTTAGTAGCGGTCCGCGGCACTGACTGCTTCACAAGCTTCGGAACGGTGACGCGGTTGCGAAGTGCGCGGTTTTCAGCCGCAACCACAAGTCGCGTGGAGCGCGAGTCTGGGTGGCACTCACGACTGTTGTACGCAGATGCTGCCACCGACAACGCCACCAGCATCAGGAAGCACTTCATGGTGATAACGTTGCTGTTGGTACGGCAGGCGCAGTGTCTGACCGTTCGGATGGCCTCACTGCCATTTATGCTCTGGCGCCTGGCAAGGCATAGCCAACTGCGCTGTAACGATCGGATTGATTAGCTCGTAATTACAAACAGGATGGCGTTTAATAATCGCAAATAGTGTCGCAGGTGCTACCGAACGCCGCCTGCCGTGTTTAAGTGCGGCTTATTAAGTCCTCCCAACAGCAGATGACGTGTTAAATCGTGCGAAACTATGCTACACCGGACAGCGCGATGCCACTATTGTAAATTACTTCGGTTTTGTTATAAGGCAGCACCGAATGAGCATCGGTGCCGTGGAGGTTCAGTACATCGTACATATTCTGCATATCTTCGTTATCTTACCTCAACCAGAGGGAAAAAGTTATTTAAACACTTGACAGTGCACCTGGGATGCCTTTGGTATGCTTCCCCCCTCATTGTCATGGATAGCGTACGGAATAGTCACTGAAAAAAATCAAGAAAAAGGAAGACGGATGGAAAAGGAGTCATGTTGTATGTTGGATATTTCATTTGCGTTAAAGCAAGACAGCAGCAACCGCTTTCCCAGCAGGAATATAAATAATAAACCTCACAGCAGTGTTCACGGGATTAACATCGCATTTGAAGGAGTGAGAAAATCTTGATCGCGATATGTTGCTATTACCATGTGCTAAGGTCCCTGGCGGATAATCATAACATTAATTAGGAACCCCTTTAGATTCAACCGTTAGAGATACTTGACATGATTCGATGTCACATATGGATACGGTGGGGTTTTAATTCGTCAGTGCTTGGCAAATATTAGCTGGTATCTAGGGATCCCAAAAGGTAACGTCTTCACCAGTGATCAAATCGAGAAAAAAAACACAAGCAGTCATTGGATGATAACACGGAGACAGCTTCCAATTTTTCATCACTAGTTAATTTCCATTGATTTAAATCGATAATTATGTTGGTTTACGAGCAAGGCCGCTGACCACATAAATTCCACTGCGATAATCAGCAAACTAAGTACCCTGTCTGGTCCGGTCATGAAAGATGCTTTTTTGCTTCTTAAGCATAAGCAGCTGCCGATCCCAGCAGCACACAATCAGCAGGAACACGTGACTTGGCCAGCCAGCCACGTGTGTCGATGGCCGGCTGAAATATGTCCACAATATTTAGCGAAAGGCAATGCACGTTTACCTACTCGATGCGATCACTGAAGCACTGTGAAGCCTCATCAGTCGGCCGCCGTTTTGTCGAACATGGAGGTCCCCATTCTGACAGACACCAGGTCCTAAAGTGCTTCCTCTGGATGTGATTCTCCACAGTTTAAAGCTAGTTAGCAGATAAGTCATTGAAGTGACATAGCACGGATTATTACTCGCTGTGGGTGTCAGCTGTGGTATTTTCTCATCCCAGTGAAAATATAGCAGAGCTTTTCGGTTTACCACATCTCCTTTTCCACGATGGCTAATGTATTTTATTATGCGGTATTTAAAGTGACCAATGCCTCGGGTGATTTTCTTATTTTTACAGGCTATTACTCCGATGCGGATTAGAGAAGCTCTTTTCTCTGAAGCATGAGGGAAAACCAAAGTCTTAGATTGATCACTGCAGCCGAGCACATAATATTGTTCGTCAAATAATATTAGATTGAATATGCAGATCAGAACATTTGGGTTTCCTACGACTACAGAAACATAATTTCATTTTGGTCGGATGTTGGGGAAGGTAGCTATTTGGTCAGGGATTTTGGCGAAGGTAGCTATTTGGTCAGGGATTTTAACGGAGGTAGCTATGTGGTCAGGGACTTTGGCTGAGGGAGCTATTTCTTCAGGGATTTTCTTCTAAATAAAAATGGAAAGTATACATTTGACGCTATTTTCACTCCAATCAATGACCCAAAAATAAAATCCCATCTGCAGAACACATGCAGTGGCACAGCATAAAGCATGCCAGTGTGTGTTTATGTCGTGCTATAGTTATGGAATCAATGCTAACTTCTACTTCACACGTGCATGCATTGCATTCGGCGCAGTGCACAGCACAGCAAAACAAAGCGTTGAATGATACTTTTAAGCATCCAAACGTCACTAGAAACGTATCTGGTATGGCGCAGTATGCGCTGACGGAAGTATCTGATCGATGTAGTTCAATTAAGTATATCCCTTGCTTTAAAAAAAAGTTTTTTTTGGAGCATAGATATCCGCAAGCCGTATAAAACGACATCAGAAGTCGTCTCTTTCCATGTTGTTTCAAAAGAGAAATGGCAATGAAAGCCACCTATATTAACAATTGATTTGTATTGTATCATGCAGCATTACTGGTGGACGGGTCGTTCCAAGTTACGGATAGGTCTGACTGATCGGATGACACCATCAGATAGAGAGACGGCAGCCAGTGTTGGATGAGTACAGCCAACAGAGAGACGGCAGCCAGTGTTGGATGAGTACAGCCAACAGAGAGACGGCAGCCAGTGTTGGATGAGTACAGCCAACAGAGAGACGGCAGCCAGTGTTGGATGAGTACAGCCAACAGAGAGACGGCAGCCAGTGTTGGATGAGTACAGCCGACAGAGAGACGGCAGCCAGTGTTGGATGAGTACAGCCAACAGAGAGACGGCAGCCAGTGTTGGATGAGTACAGCCAACAGAGAGACGGCAGCCAGTGTTGGATGAGTACAGCCAACAGAGAGACGGCAGCCAGTGTTGGATGAGTACAGCCAACAGAGAGACGGCAGCCAGTGTTGGAGGAGTATGCAGCCAACGGAGAGACGGAAGCCAGTGTTGGAGGAGTTCAGTCAGCGGAGAGACGGCGGAAAGTGTTGGAAGAGTTCATAGCCAACGGAGACACGATAATCAGTGTTGGATGAGTACAGCCAACAGAGAGACGGCAGCCAATGTTGGATGAGTGCAGCCAACGGAGAAACGACAGCCCGTTGGAGGAGTGCAACTAACGGAGAGAATGCCTGCACTGCAGTGGTGCACTTAGCGGAGAGTCGGTACCCCTATATAGAGGAGTGGAATGAACTTGGCACTGTTATATTGGGCGATGTCAGGCTTTCCCGCGAACTGGCGATTGAACTATCTGCACACACCCAGCCAAACTTTGGGTCCCACTTCCGCTGCTCACAACATCACTAGCTATAACCGAGATTCGCTCATCAATCGTACATTTCCTTTTGCAATTATTTTAACCATCACTGGATCCATCCGACTACCGCCGGATGCCCTCTCACCAACATCAGGGCTCATCTTGCTGATTCCATGGTGCTCAGACCACGGAATAATCTGGAGATCATACGTTGGACCACCGCAATAATCCAGCTGGAGTATGTTGTTGAGCATGGTTGCGGACTGCAACTTGACGTGGGCAGCACACTATCTCTTGCGGTGCACCGCTGCTTTGTTACACTTTCCGGCGCATCCACGTTTTCTTCTCGGCTCCCAGTGGAAAAAACAGGTTTTTGGTCGAATCACTCGCATTCCCACAAATCACGTACTGTTTGACGGTGCACAGCGAGGGTGGAGGTCACCTAACGGCACCGAATTCAAAAAGTATTAAATCATTGTGCTCGCATTGTATGCTGCCGTACGCGAACTGATCATGTGTCGCCTCTCTTAGGTGATCTTAAATGGCTGTTCATGGTCTGGTATCGGAATTGCGACTTGTCAATGATATACCGCGCACCGCACCATCCGCGCTCTCCCGACACTGCGTGGTAAAGTGGTGTGCAGGAGTGACGTGACTAGTCGGGACACGCACGACGTCAGCGCCGGCCTTCTGCAGCCGCCAATAGTGCACACGGAGCTGGCTTGAAGGTCCTTTGGCTATATATCTTCAACCATTTGGAATCGTAGTTCAGCTGCTATAGAAAACCAGTGAGTGCCGACGACTGTCGGGGGGGGGAGGACCATGGTTAGGATCCCTGAGCCAGCATTAGCTTTTGTTGATTCAGTAACCCGTGTGTATAATTGTGTTTTATTATTCTACCCACTAACTATCTATATCCCTGTACGCCTGTGATATAAACACATACACTGAAAGACCATGAGACGACGACTGTACGAAATACATGATGATGATGATGATGTATTCCTGTGCTTGCGCGTCTTAGTGAATGCTAGCTTCTATGGCCAGCTATCTGATTCTTCTTGACATTGGTAGAACGGATCTGATGACTGCCATGCAAAACTAAACATGTCAAACTTGTAATGACGTATTCCACTTCTGCGCTTTTGATTTTGTATTTACGACATCCAAAGTTGGATGAACCAAGGATGGATGAAACAAGAAACAGTTATGCTTCTTGATAGCTTGAAACTTAATACTTATCTTCTACAATTGTGTGTTGTTCTACCTATTTACTTCATTCATTGAACACTATCAGTTTTCCTTTCATTTTAGCACTATATCGAGCGTCTGACTATTGTTATCTACATAATTACGTGTGCTGCGGAGACCGTGATCGTCCCCAGTCACTCCTCGCTGCCCCCTTCCTCCCTCATTAAGCACAGCTGTGATGTCACAGCTGTCGCTGGCCATTTGTCCATCTGATGATCAGCAGCGGCAGAGACTGCCCCGGTCGACGACGACGACAGGACCACACTTCCCGTCCGACGTCGACGTCGACGACACAAAGCAGCCATGAAGACCGTGCTCGCCGCCGTCCTCCTGCTGGCCGTGTGTCAGGTGAGCTATGTTAGCCGTGTGTCAGGTGAGCTCTGTTAGCCGCGTATCAAGTGATCTCTGTTGACCGTGTGTTAGGTGAGCTCTGCTGGCCGTGTGTTAGGTGAGCTCTGTTGACCGTGTGCCAGGTGAGCTCTGCTGGCCGTGTGTCAGGTGAGCTCTGCTGGCCGTGTGTCAGGTCAGCTCTGTTGACCGTGTGTCAGGTGAGCTATGTTAGCCGTGTGTCAGGTGAGCTCTGTTAGCCGCGTATCAAGTGATCTCTGTTGACCGTGTGTTAGGTGAGCTCTGCTGGCCGTGTGTTAGGTGAGCCCTGTTGGCCGTATGTCAGGTTAGCTTTGCTGACCGTGTGTCAGGTGAGCTCTGTTGGCCGTGTGTCAGGTGAGCTCTGTTGACCGTGTGCCAGGTGAGCTCTGCTGGCCGTGTGTCAGGTGAGCTCTGCTGGCCGTGTATCAGGTGAGCTCTGTTGACCGTGTGTCAGATGAGCTCAGTTGGCCGTGTGTCAGGTGAGCTCTGCTGGCCGTGTGTTAGGTGAGCTCTGTTGGCCGTGTGTCAGGTGAGCTCTGTTGACCGTGTGCCAGGTGAGCTCTGCTGGCCGTGTGTCAGGTGAGCTCTGCTGGCCGTGTATCAGGTGAGCTCTGTTGACCGTGTGTCAGATGAGCTCTGTTGACCATGTGTCAGGTGAGCTCTCTAGGCTGCATAAATAATGAAGGAAGCACGTACCCGCAGGCCACTTGATTAAAATCTGAATCTTTATTTGTGTGAAAGTCAATATAGAATCCATAATATGATAAATAATAATATTCAATAAATGTAATAAATAAATAAATACATAAATAATACCCCCCCAAAAAAAAACATAAATAAATAAATATACACATCAATAAATATATACAGCCATAATCCACGCACTTAAAGTGATCCTGCTCCAGGTCCATCATTCATTCGCTCAACCAGACAGGACCACCCTCTGAATCATTACTGCAGCCCAGCCCATCGGCCCCCGCCCGCGTCCACCGCCCACCACAGCTGACAAGAGCCCGCTACTCGTCCGGATGTCAGGCGGTCCAACCATTATCCGACATATAAACGCTACCTCCAAATGTGACTACCCGGCGATTGCTCGCACCTCAAGCAACAGAACAGCTCTGAAAACCATCAATTTGGACCACTGAATAGAGCGCTCGCCGCCCCAGTTGCCACGATTACTTCAAAACCTTCGGGTGCTGTCAGGCGTGTTTATTGGTGCCATGGATGATCATGTCGTTTCCGGATGGCTCGCTGTTGCATTTCATTGAGTTGAAGGCTGCCGCGACCGCTTCCATTGGAGGAGCTGTATGACGTCATTTCCTTGCTGGACTGAACCGCGAGCTGGTCAATTATCTGGAAATGGTTGGGACCGCGAACGATAACTTTTTCCGGATCGAACGCGAAACAGCAGTGGAAGCTGGAACTCACGTTTGATGGCGTGGGAGTCGAAGTGGCGGCGTGAACTCCGACCTGCCGCGTGCGGAGACCAGGCCGCCTTTTCAGTGACACTCGCGTCGATACTGCAGGAGCGGAAGCTGATCTGTCACGGGCGAGAGACCAGTCTCCGTCATATCCATCACACCAGTGTCGAGATGGACGTGCGGATGTTGGCTTGCTGCTGAAAGCACATCCCCATTCGCCCCTCCCCTCCCCCGTAATATCGGGATGGAGCAGGGCGCACCGTCAGTGATGAGCACGAGGCCTGGGCATCGTCAGACTGATGTATTGCCGTGTTTCAGGTGATCTCGGCGATAGAAACGTGCCGACCGGAAGTGAACAGTAAGTCGCTGATTGGTTCGTCAGGACGGGGGGGGGGGCACTAGGGTTGATGGAGGGGCAGAACTCAGCAGTCCACGTATTCTTCGGCCAGGAAGGGAGCACTGATCAAGCTCTTAAATAAACAGCGATCAAGTTCCTAGCGTGCGACCGTGTGACGATCAGCTTGAGGCATCATTTATGGAGAAATGCTCATTTTGTGCTGCCCATGTGTGGGAAATGCGTCTCATATATCATGCTTTCATAACAGATATTTTGCACCATTCAGGCGACTTTTTTTGTAACTGACTGTGAAAGTCGTACTAAATAATGTATATTGCTGATTTAATTGATTTGCAAATCGATTGGTAGAAAAAGTGCGAAGTGCTTACTGCGTTTGGCTGATGGAAACATTTCCTTTAATAAATTTATAGGAACGAATGGAAAAAGATTCATGCCGGCTATCATGTTCATGATGGCAAAATATGCATTGTACAGCCGCATACCAAAGAGGAGGCGAGCTGCATTACCTCCTGAATCTGCTGTTCCCAGCTGACCCATGTTTGATGACCCAGTATCAGCTGATGACAACTGCATCCATTGCCAGAGCTCCTATTGCATCAGTGACATTACTCAGCCCAAGCAAAAGGTCATCGTCTCAGTGTTAGAACTGTCATCAAAGCTATACTGCATCCGTCCTGTGATCTGGGCCGGACAGATGCCAGCTAAAGTTAGAATTGTGTCACGAGAGCCGCATGGTATCTGAACCATGACCTGTGACCTGACCCCGGCAGACGACAGCCACACCTGGAGCCAAGGTCCAGCCGCCGAGTGGACACAGGAGGGCGAGTTCAACAACCTCAACAAGGGCAAACCCGAGTGGATAACTAATCAGGTCGAAGTTTAGTAAGTTACCATCCCACCAGTCTTACTCGATAATTATGTTTCAGGGATGTAGAGCCACAATGACGAAACTATTAGCACCCTAATGCAACTCATTCTGAATGCCGTGCACCAAATACCAGGCACCTCCATGCCGCGTATCGACTGAGAGCATTCACCTCCAGCCATTAGACAGCGACAGGCCACGGTACCGTGTAACAAAGCGTTTACTGCGTTCGGCTGATGGAAACATTTCCTTCACTAAATTGATTAGAACGAATGGAAGAATATTTACGCCGACTTTCATGTTCATTATCCATCTGACAGGACCTGTTGCCAGCTAGGTAATCACGAGCAGTTCAGGCGCCTTTAACGCTAAAGGCCCTGTTACCACAAACCGAGAACATCGGTACTGACAGACCAGCATGTGCAGACAGAGGTTTGAGTCGTCTCAGATCTCAGTACTACCATCAATGCAGGTCTCGTCTCTTAATTCAGCACACGTGACTATCCCCAAACGTGCAGACTCCTCAGTTTGCGACCGCGGAACGCAGTACCATCGTCGAGCTACCAATCTCGCGCCAATGACGATCCTGTTCCGTGCCAGAATCGGTGTCCCGCTCCACTCCTGCTGTCCTGCTCCGTACCGACATCACATGCGATACATATTGTCACCGACGGCCCGTGCTGTTCTGCTCCGTACCGACATCACATGCGATACATATTGTCACCGACGGCCCGTGCTGTTCTGCTCCGTACCGACATCACATGCGATACATATTGTCACCGACGGCCCGTGCTGTTCTGCTCCGTACCGACATCACATGCGATGCATATTGTCACCGACGGCCTGTGCTGTTCTGCTCCGTACCGATATCACATGCGATACATATTGTCACCGACGGCTCGTGCTGTTCTACTCCGTACCGACATCACATGCGATACATATTGTCACCGACGGCCCGTGCTGTTCTGCTCCGTACCGACATCACATGCGATACATATTGTCACCGACGGCCCGTGCTATTCTGCTCCGTACCGACATCACATGCGATACATATTGTCACCGACGGCCCGTGCTGTTCTGCTCCGTACCGACATGACATGCGATACATATTGTCACCGACGGCCCGTGCTGTTCTGCTCCGTACCGACATCACATGCGATACATATTGTCACCGACGGCCCGTGCTGTTCTGCTCCGTACCGACATCACATGCGATACATATTGTCACCGACGGCCCGTGCTGTTCTGCTCCGTACCGACATCGCATGTGATACATATTGTCACCGACGGCCCGTGCTGTTCTGCTCCGTACCGACATCACATGCGATACATATTGTTACCGATGGCCCGCTCAGTTTGCATTGCTCTGTTCTGCGCCGCCATTACTATGGTTGCCCTCGGCGTCAGTTTCGTGTCGTGTTGTTGCCAGCCGCCTGACATTGTCGTGTTCGCTGAGCTGACATCAGTGGCGGTCTGCTAGATGCTGCCAGCGTCAGACACCGACTGGGCCGCTATCATTCGACGTGTGGCGTCGGCTCTGCGGCACACTGACGCCCGTTCCGTTTCAGCTGCTTCGGCTGCATGATCGACATTGACAGGACCGGCGTGGCAACCATCCAGAACGCCAACTGCCGCTGCATTCGCAAGAGGAAGCTGTTCCAGGCGGTGAACTCCTGGACCAAATGAGACAGTTGTGTGTCTTTGTGAGCGTGAATAAAGGCTCGATTTATTGTTTATGTTATGATGTTGGTGGCGGCGGTCCACGTACGCGGCAGCAAGGGCGTAGAGCAGGGTTCTTCAAAAGTAGGCATGAGCGTTCGACGCCATCCCCAAACACGAATAAACTGAGTTCTCTTGGAAATGTCGTCAAAATTAACGTTTATTTTCGAACTGGCATCTAAACCACATATAGAGGGTTAGTTTGGCAGTGAAACGTTGAAGAGCGTTTGGCACATCCATTGCGATGTTTCCAAAAAATGTTTGGATCTGGAAGACAGGCTAAATAGTCAAGCATCACGTTTTCTGTACAAAATGTGAGGTATACACTTCATGCATGCCGAGGGCAAGCACGCCTGAACGTTTAAAATCACAAAGTTAAAAAAAAACGGGAATGAACAGACATGTATAATCTGTTGGCGGTATAAACGATCACTGTTGCGAATAAGCACAAGATACTAAACTTATTTAAGTTATCCAGTAAAATTAAAAGCGAACAGTACACAACGTTTGCTGGAATACCTAAAAATGCAGTTCTTCCCGTCGTTCATCGCTCTAGCACTTCTAGAGAGCGCCGCCAGTTCCCGGGCGGACATGGATCCTGTACATAATAAGCTTAAGAACTTCATCAGAGAAGTAGCATTGATGCCGATCGGGGGATGATGAGCTGAAGAGAGCTGACGAAGAGATGACAGTGACACTGATCAGCTCTTGGTCTGCTCATATTAACAGCCGGCCTGTGTGCGATGTAGCATATCAATCCACTGACTCCGCATCGGACACCTCTCCGCGACAAGGTTTCCGTTCTCACTTGCAGCACAGTGAGAAGCTGGATCGACATAAATTGTGTGCAATGGAAGAAGAACGGAAATTATCTCCCCTCCCCCACTTCAACAGGGACAAATCAATGTAATACAATTCATAAATTGCAATTCATCGCTAGGTTTCGTGGTTAATGATCGTTCAAATGATTGCTTTGCACAGATGTTGTGGCTTCCTGCGGGCTATTAGGATCAAGCCATCCGCACAAAGATAGACAATTACGCCCATGTCAATCTACATTAAAATGTTCAGAAGGAGCTAACCAGGTCAGGCCATCAAGTGAGGCTGTCTAATAAGATTGAAATTAACCCTTTGATCCTGATACAAAATACAGCGTGGAAATATATTTCATTGAATGTGAAGGTGGTTATTGACTGCTCCGTTACGGGAGACGGTCAGTGGTCTTCTCCTATATAACAAAATGTGATCACGTCATATGCTTTATGAGAGTGACACAGACGTAAAATTATTCACATTTGTATGATATTTCGAGATACCCATGTTCTTAGTGAGCATTTAACGCTTACCTGTTCAACGTTCCTTAGGTCGTTCAAAGTGCAAATACTGATCTCACTGAGGCCAGTCACGTAAGAAAATAAATAAATGCAGACGTATACATATGTATTTATATATATACATATATATACATATACATATATATACATATATGTGTAGATACACACACATATATATATATATATATAGAGAGAGAGAGAGAGAGAGAGAGAGAGAGAGAGAGAGAGAGAGAGAGAGAGAGAGAGAGAGAGAGAGAGAGAGAGAGAGAGAGAGAGAGAGAGAGAGAGAGAGAGAGAGAGAGAGAGAGAGAGAGAGAGAGAGAGAGAGAGAGAGAGAGAGAGAGAGAGAGAGAGAGAGAGAGAGAGAGAGAGAGAGAGAGAGACGGGAGCAGTTTCTCAATTATACATCCTTAGTAAACACGACAGCATATTCGACGTTCGTAACCTTCTTCTGTGTGTCTTTGTATGTTCGGATCGTGTTTCGATCTCATGCTGTATGTCTGCAATATATGATTGTTGCATCGTGCATGATGCAACCACCGCAGACTCACGGCTCTAGGAACACTGTAAATTAGTTGCACTGCACCTATCCTCAACCTACAAACCAAGCAGCTGGCACAACTCCCACTGCATGTCAGAGTTATGGTGCAGTGATGAACCATAGGGGGAGGCCATTGTTGTCTGAAATGGAAATGGAAGTGGAACTTAAAATGAAAGTGGAAGTTTTCTTCAATAAGTAGTACGTTGGTAAGCGTATTTCGGATTACTATTTCTGAAGCAATGCATGAGCTTTGAGGCTGTCCAAGTACCTAAATCAGTTCAGCCTCAGAAGCCTGACATTTTTCCAGCTCAAAGAAAAGCTCTATCTGGGTTCCAAAGGAATAACGTCATCACCATCTGTTCGGCAGACGAGGGAAACGCTATCGTAATCTTGGACACGACCATGGGTGCAATCTCTGGGGCTGGGGCTAGGGGGACATGTCCCTGTAATGTTTGAAAAGCGACGATTTGTCCCCCTCGATTTCTTTCGTGTTCTCCCAGGTATCAGCCATTAAAATACCTGTGTATAATCGCCGCAAAATTATAGGTATTTGATCATTTATATAGTGAAAATATCTATACAAGAGAATCACCAAAAATACTAGAAGCCGATCTAGCCAATCAACGAGCTTCACGGGCTATCTACCATCACAAATTCTTCGAGTGGTAATTCAGCAAGCGTTAGAAATGTCTGCTTGCAGACCATTCTTTCAAAACATACATTAACCTTCACCATCTTGTGTTTTCGCATTGGTGGATAATTGTGCTTTGCGAGGCACCTAATTACATTATCGCAGGGCCCTATACGTCATTAGTTGCCTTCCCCTGCGCATAAATCGATATATATATATATATATATATATATATATATATATATATATATATATATATATATATATATTGAACAAACGTGACTCTGGGCGTCCTTGGGTACCATCAAGGCCATGGTGGGGCGTCTTGGGCAGCTTTATGCACGTACGTCAAGTTAACGTCGTACTCATATTCGTATTTAACGACAAGTTCGCCAAAGACTTATTCGTATCCGTATTCGCAATTAGCGACAGGCTTGTGTTCGCTCGAATCAATTAGCACAAATGTTTATGCCTATACTGAACACGCTGGAAGCAACTACACAGGTTTCACATGACTACTTTAACGGTGAAAGTCTAACGCAGACCTGTTTCTTCGGTCGCCTCGCATTTTTTCGTTTTCACCCAAACTTGCCCAAAGCTGGTATTAAGCGACAGCCAGTGGTAAACCTTCGTGCAACATTTCAAACCGGGGAATGTCAAGGTGAAACCTCAAGGTCAAGGACCAGCTTCATTTATTAGATATATAAATATTGAAGCGATATAGACCGAACGCGAGGTCAGGTCGCAATCGCATCAATCTCCATAGAATGGGCGTCATTCAACGTGGCTTGTTGTGCGGTATCCGAAAGTTGAGCAATCGAATTATTTTACAAGGTCAAACTGATTTATTCGGTCACCTCACTTTTTTCCGACCAAACCTACCAAAATCTCTAATCAAGCAATAACCCGTGATCAATCCTGAAGTAACATTTCACACCGGGACATGCCAAGGTCAAACCTCAAGGCCAAAGGCTTGTTCGACTTCTTCGATGGCTTCGCGTTTGGTCACTATGCCTTCAAGTTGCATAAAATGGGAGTCATTCGACGTGGCTTGTTTCGCTGTCTGGCACTGAATTATAAATCATATGCATTGAGGGACGCCGTGAGGTGTCTTGCACGTGCGCTCTAGCAAAAAAGAAGGCCTGAACTCGATAATTAAGTAGCTGCCGCACTAAACGCCAGCCCGATTGGGAGCGTAGGTCACTGGTCGTCCGCGAAAAACTCCGTCTAGATCCGACCCTCTGTACTTTTGTTGTTGCCAAGGCAGCACCGCTAATGTATAATTACAGTAGGCCTTATGTTATGGTGATGCATGCAAAGAACAGGCTCAGAATTTGGCTTGGGAACACGAATCGTTTTGGAAAGTCTCCATCTATGTGCCGAACTATTGATCACAGTAGACAATTATTTCTCCCGCAGTTTACATGCGACAGAAGTACTTTCACACTGACATCTGGTGGGAAAGTGCAGCACCAAGGATCCACCACCTCCCACTACAGAAAAGGTGGCGCTGCTATCGTTGTAACAGCCGAAGTTTTGTGCATGGACTGAATTATCTGTTATAAACCAACTCCAGCGTTACCACGTGCACTTTCACTTGCTTTGCTCCATTCCAGTCATCAACCGCCATATTAACGATAGAAACATCATCATTCTCTATGCAGGTGTATCGCGAAGGCTTCGGGTATACAATGGTATCGCTGCGAAGTGTGATCTTACCAAAGATGTATGCTTAGTTCGTATGTGGACCCCAATCCGGGACCAAACACTTTTGTCTTCGTAATGCAATTCAACGATGTACGATGCGTATTATAATGATGCGCTATTGCACCTCTAGCATGCTATGCCATTCTTGATTATGTCCTAGGCTCGACGAAACGCTTAAAATGTAACGAACATCTATTGAAAATGCAACATAAATTCGTATAGTCCATCATTTCATAAACGTTTCACATTTGGTGCCATTTTTATTTGTACTCAGAAAAACAAGACAAACTACCCGATCAGCTAAGAGACAAAACAAAGAATACGGAACAGAAGATTATGAATGGTAAATCTGCCGGACTTGGATAAAGGTAGATAGATGCAACATATATATATATATATATATATATATATATATATATATATATATATATATATATATATATACCCATATATATATATATATATATATACATATATATATATGCATGTGTGTGTGTGTGTGTGTGTGTGTGTGTGTGTGTGTGTGTGTGCGCGTATGTACATGAGTGTAGATACTGTGGGGGCAGTGGGGGAAACTGCCCTTCTAACTTGAAATTTGTGAGGGCAGTGCCCCATCACCATCATTTCAGTACATGCTTGTTTCACGGGAGGCATTTTTTTTTGTCATGAGATAACTGATGTCTGAAAATAAAGCGGTCGAAGCCGGTTAATTTTTTATGGGAGGGGTATTTTGGCATAGCATCTACCGTACTCAGCTGATGAGTTTGAGCTTGTGTTTGTGCAAACTTACGTTCCTCTGTTCCCACTGCAGTCTTAATAGCGATGTCTTGTCTTTTGAAACGCATGGAAAATGTATTTTAAAAAAAGGTGCGTCAATGAGGCAAAGGATGTAGGACTGGGTCTTCCGGAAACTGGAACGGTGTCTTGTGGTTAGGTTGAATAAACAACCATTCTTGTCCTGGCTGGTATCTAGGGTTTGCCCAAAAATATATATCCCTCCAAAAATCGCGCTGTGACCCGGTAAAAACACGCTGAGTCTCGAAACAAAGTTGCACCGGAACACAACGACCGCAATAGGGCCTCGAAAAAGCTGTGCTGGGCCACCACAAATTGCGCCGGGACCTCCGACAATTTACCAGGGCTCAAAAACCGCGCTGGGCCCCCGAAAAAAAATCGCGCAGGGTCCGGAAAAAGTTGCACCGCTGTCTCAAAAATTGACAGGAGCCAGGAATAATTGAGCATGAACCAATACAAACCAAAAGAGTCCTCAATATATCAAGCCGGGCTCCGAAAATTGCATCGAGGCTCCAAAAATCGCTACACGGGACGAAAAGAAGCGCGCCGTCTGAGGACCCACTCAAGGCTCAGGACCCCTGCAATGTTGTGTCGCTATTGAACTTATGGCGTAACACCTATCAGTGTGCGTCTATCACCACATGTCACCAGTGTCATTCAGCACGTAACACCTATTAGTGTGCGTTTACTAACACACGCCATGATCCGTGTCCAAGTGAAGGGATTTGAATCATTGTATTAAAGTTTAGGATAGGTCAGTTCAGGCTTCATAGGCTTTTATAAGCTACGCTCCTACCGATTAGCAGGCGTGTTGTGCATATTTTGGGAGAGCGGGGCCGGGAACTTACTCTCACCCCGCGAGGCACTACTGCTATTTTCGCCGCCAATATTGCTTGTTTGACACTTTACAGTCAAAGGTTATATTGTGTCACTAACTTACCGACGCTTCGAGTTTCAGCGGCGGGGATGGCCGAGTGGATAAGGTATTGAGCTCTGGATATCAAGGTCCCGGGTTCAACACTCGCACCGCTCAGGACATTTCCTAATCCCGCGTCCCACAGGCTAAGCAGTATGGACGGAGCCATTAGCCGCGATTGTGCATAAAGTGCGTCGTGAACCACCCAATAAACAACAAACAAAAAACGACGCTTCGAGTTTTAGACATGATCACCGTATATCACCATTTGATCATGCATACAATCCGAAGCGTCGGTAATTTAATGAAATAATAGAACCTTTGAATTTAAGCACCTTTTATGGTTAGGAAGTCCATTAGGAAGCAAATTGTATTTTTCTTCAAACTATGTTCCGATTATCTTCGCTACTAAAGGACATGTTCAGTGAATGGGGTCATGTCCTTTACGGGGCTGTCACCCCAAACTGAACAGACCTGGACTTAAATAGTCATGAATCCACTGTGCTGACATTTATTTTTAGGTGGAAATATGCCTACGGATATATTTCATCTAATTTCTACACTAGACTTGGTGCCTTACAATTAAATATCTTGTATGTGATGACACTTTGTTCGCACTTGCCCCTTCCCCCTCCGCCCAGTTCGAAAGCCTGGATGATCTAGTTGCCATGCCACAGTTTGATCTGTGCTATATGATACGTTGGTGCTGGGTTGGTGTTGGCTTCCTAAGCCAGTTTAATAAATGTCGAGGTGTCGGGGACCTGGACAATTGAGTTGTGCTCATATCCCACCCGGTGCTCTGTACCATGTGTCACGCTGTGTTTTCCACTCGTAGTCATTGCATTACTTGTTAAAAGGTAACTTCGATTGCAGTCTGCCTAATCTGATTACAGTGAGTGCCATTCCATATTTCCTTCACCAGGCTTCTTCGTTATATTTTTGTGTCCATATTGTTGCATTACCGATGGCTACGGTGCATGCGTTGCATTTTGAAATACATACGACGTTTATGACATTGGCCAAATGCCTCCTGGTTAAATTTACTGGTTCCACAGGACATCGTCGTGAATGAAAGCAGGGGCAATCCAGAGGTGACCACGGCCCTGTATGTACTTTTGGCTCCAAGAGGCATCGCTAAGGGACGCTAAGGTACTTTTTAATTAGCCAGCATGTATCTTATCCACAGTTGTGGTACGTTAATACTCATGGTCCCTGTCCGTAATGCATTGAAACTTAAAAAAGCTGTATTTTAGCATCTGCCTGGTAGGTCGGGCTAGATCCATTGACAACATAAGCGTAGATGCTGTGAGGGCTTGCAAGGAGATTATAATAGGTGGAAATAAGGACCAAGGTACCGTGGCTCGACTCCCCTATATTACAGCAAGGTTATCGATGATTTATTTTGGCGGTGATGGAGGCGGCCACTTCAACCGAGGTCAAGTCGGCCTAATGTGCCTTGTGAGTAATTGGCTGATAAATATGAACGTTGTCTTGTAAAGTGCAGACGTGTGTGACGTGCGTCTGAAAAGCGTGAGGATGTCGCGCGACATGGACATTAGTGAATATTCCGAGTAGGCGTTTGATGAGACCCCAGTCAGACCACAGAGAGCTGTGCTGCGATCTGTTAAAGACATGCTGAGCAGGATTGAAGAAACTACACCGGCAAAAGCCGGCGGATTGAAAGAAACTCGAACGGGCCAGCGGATGGCGAAACGTACGCTCTCTGCAAGCTCGTGAAAACCGGGACCATGTCCCACCGTCAGTTCTTGTGTGAGAACAGAACACGGCTGAGAGAACGCAAGGGAAACCAGAAGCTTTACGTCAACGAGAACCTGATTCATCATGAGAAAAAAGAAATTGTAAGCGAACTGTCAGCTCTACAAAAGGCTGAGAAGATCTATTGTGTGCTCATTCCGTTCGACTATATATATTGTAAGGTCGGTAAAGGCCAGCAGGAAGTGCTGGTATGGATAGCATAGATAATGCTTCGGTTAATTTGATAACTTAGGTCCAAAATGCATTGAGCCGCAGTTCTCATGAACATTTGTAAGTCGAAAATTGACATGTTTGCGTTTTGTTGGGTTGGGCACTTCGGCCTGCTCAGGCCATTTCGTGCCGTGAGTGGAATGGATGAAAATATTATGTTCTAAAAGTCAATTTATAAGTCCTGACGCGTTGCGTAATGTCCTTGGCTGCGCCTCTGCCGGGCCGGCGACCGGGGTACAGCTGAGGCGATGGCGCAGACTGCAGACCGGTGGCCGTCAGCTGCCGCCGCGTGACCCGGTGACCCGAGTCCGCCGACGGCGGAGCTGATCGGCTGCGGAGGCAGGGCTGTAGGCGCGCCATCTATCCGCTGAATCTGGAAGTGCTGTTACGGTCTGTTTCAATAGAGCTAGTTATCTGTGTCACTCTCTGTGTGGTAAAGGATGCTTTACGTCAGGTTAAAAGAAGACAAGTGTTTTTGCAAAGGGCACGTCATGGCGGTTTAGGCCGATTTTGCTTTGCTTGGAGGTGTGTGCCTATTTTTGTGATTGATGTTACAACACTAGCATAATTTTTACTCGTTATGAAGGCTAGACTTTTCAAAGTTGAACACAGCTTCTGATAGAAGTAAAGCAACAAGAGTAGATGAGGGGCTATCATCAGGGCGCCAGCCACAAAAAGAGGGGCCACGATGACGAGTCCGGGGACCGGGAAGGGGCGGTTGCGAATGGGCGACAAGGAGGCACTTTCACTAAAAACAAACGACCTAATTACCTGTAATGACCTGGCAGACAACGTGGCCGCACAGACCGGGAGTGATCTGCAACGTCACAAAATAATTTACTCTGCTTAAATACCGACATGCTTCACAGAACTCAATTCAAAATAAATATTTCACTCTTATATCCGCCAAAGCAGGGGTCCCCAACCGCGGCCCGCGGGCCGCATGCGGCCCCGAGCAGATTTGTGCGGCCCCCGGTGCCATATTTAGTTTACATTACACTGCGGCCCGCGGCCTTTTAGCGGTATTTAGCGCGGTATTTAGCGTCATTTTTGTGGGTGCGGCCCTCGGCCCCTCACGACTTCGGTTTTGTGGCCCTCCGCCCAAAAGTTGGAGATCCCTGCGCCAAGAGACGACAACTAGGAAATGGCTGAAAAACACTACAGATCGATAGCACGTACACCGAACCGTAGTCTCCTGGGAAGCAAACCTATAGGTACCCATACTCCCTTTTCAATCAAACATTAAGCTCGTAGTTACGAAGAAACTTACGCCGTAGGAGATCATATGCATTAGGCACGATTTACGAGCCATGGCATATGGCAACACATTGTGCTGACGAAATCGCCTGACAACCAAAACTACGATCAATACTCTATATTCAATCGAACATGAATCTCATAATTCTGACAAAACTTACGCCCTACGACATCATATGCACGAGCTACGAGAAATAAACATACGGGACAAAACGAAAATAAACAGTTACGAGGGAAAAAAGCGAGATCGTTAAAGTCACGCTACTGTCTGCATCATGATCACCCAACTTCTTTCTTTTAGTAGCCTTGGATCACATCACCCCTTGCTCCCTCTATTGTTGTTCGAGCGAATAAATGCAACTACTTCCACAAGCTTTTAGCAAAAGTGCAAATTGTTTCCCATCTGAGATGGTCTGAGGTCCAATATTCCTAGAAATTGGCCTATTTATCAAATCAGACAAATACAAAGTGGGGCCAAAGGTATGTTGGCCCCCCTTTCGCGACCAAAGGGGGCCATGGCCACGTTGGACCCCCTGGATCCGCCCCTGGCTATCATCAACTCATTCGATGTTATATAGGTTGCTTGATGGTGAGCAGTGCATTCAGAACTAATTGTATTCTATAATTAAAGCCGAGAAAGAATGTGGGAGGGTGCATTCGGTTTGTTTAATCGCATGGTACATACAAACCATCAAGTCGGAGTACTTGTTTGTCCTCCTAAGAGCTTTGCGGTGAAATTGAAAACGTGGCAACGATGCAGGGCACCTTGTACATGCAGATATCTAGCTAAGCGATATGAAGGTGTCAATCATCGAGATATACTGACCTGCTTTTTATTTGCAGTCGGCAAAAGGTGCATTTCTGAGAACCTGTACGAGTGTTTGTTAGATAGTGAGCATGATGTAGTTTTGTCCGACGATTTAAGGTACATATAAACCCGATCGATACAGAACGAGAAAAATGTTAGGATAACTACCGGTAAATATGGACTTCCGGTATTATTGTGCTTCAAGATGTTCACGAGAAAAGCCTTAACAACATTTTGCCTCCATAAAGCAAACAAAGGGGTTTGGTTTCGTTCGGTTATGTCAGGTTAGGACTTTCTTAAGTTGGAAATTTTAATTTCTGGGGGGCAAATTGTTGTTTTAAACAAATATTTATGTTCCTTCCAAAGAAGGTAGGCTAGATAACTAATTCCAACTAATAGGCTAGATTAGTTGGACAATTTTGAGAAAAATAATCGTGCTATTTCTTTTATTCAATTTTTTCTTAAAAGGGACGTTAGGTTAGGTTAGGTTAGGTATGATGCCTTATTTTCTTTTTAAGACATTATTTCCGATGTTGTATTAAACCTCCAAGGCCTTTTTGGTGTTATTTCGCTTTTAACTGAAAAGTAAGCATTTGCAAAGGAAATGAGGAAATGCAAAGGTACATCGTCTTAATCACGTTCATAAGCGTCGCCTTGGAAAACAAGTGTACGAACTGATAAAACACCTAACAGCACACATTTGCCAAAATTTGGCGTATATTGGCATATATATATATATATATATATATATATATATATATATATATATATATATATATATATATATATATATATATATATATGTATATATTAGCATATGTCCGTCAC